>JACEFZ010011256.1:0-275000 GCA_014155875.1 Cepaea nemoralis | reverse complement strand
ATATATATATATATATATATATATATATATATAAGGGTCGTTCATTTGAAACCCGTTGCAATGGCTTTGGAACAAAAGCATGAAAGAAACATTAACAGGTGTGGTAGAATTAAGCAAAGCATTCATTTTGAATGAATTATGCACCATAGGTTGGTCAGAAGAAGTCGCCGCAGGCATTCAGGCAAGCATCCCTTTGCTTAAGTAGGCGGTGAATGCCGTCCGCAAAAAAGGATTGTGGTTGCTCACTAAACCAAGTATTTACCGCGTTCATTACGTCTACATCTGTATGAAATCTTTGCCCCTTGAGAGCTGGTTTTAGAGGTCCGAACAAATGAAAATCACATGGTGGCAAATCAGGACTATAGGCTGGATGTTGCAGAATTTCCTACTTCTTCCAAGCTAATGCTTCCTGCACAATCTTTGCAACATGCAGACGAGCATTTTCGTGCAACAAAATCACACCGCTAGAAAGCATGCCAGGTCGTTTATTCTTGATGGCTTTTTGCAGCGTGTATAGTGTTTGCAAGTAGTGGGTAGAGTTGATGTTGACACCAGGTTCTTTAAAGTCGGCCAAAAATAGCCCTTCATGTTTAAAAAAATGCGCTCGGCATAATCTTACCAGCGGAAATCTGTAACTTGATTTTTTTTTTTTTTTTTTTTTGGCTTTTGGTGATCCATCATGTTTCCATTGCATTTTCTATCTTTTGCTGCTCGGCTCAAAGTAGTGACACCACGATTCATCACCTGCCACTATGCGGAAGAGAAATGCATTACTCTCCACTCTGTAACGCAGCAAATGGTTCAAACACCATCCCATGCGTTCCTCTTTTTGGTGCTCGGTCAACATCAGTGGTACCCACTGTGACCACACCTTCCGATATTACAGTTTCTTACGAACGACCTTTTGAATTGTCCCAATTGACACATCAAATTCTTTCGCTAGCGAACGTATGCTTCGACAACGGTTCATCTGTACTGCTGCATCAATTTTGGCGATGGTTTTTTTTTCTGTTGCAACAATATGCGCTTGACCCGGCCGTCGAAGTACTGTCATGAATGAACTGGCGTCCTTGCCGAAACATTTCTGCCCAGTCTATCACTGTTGTCTTCGACGCACATTTGCTACCGTACGCTGCCTGCATTCTTCGATAAATGTCCACTGGTCGACATCCTTCAAATGAAAGAAACTGAATCACCGCTCTTTGAGCTTCTTTGGACGGATTTTGGATCAACCTGGCCATTTTCGCAATGGTCAGAAACAGAACCTCTGCATCATATCACGATAAGCACGTCCTCTTTTTTTTCATTGGCCAGTACTTATCACATGACTATGACATGATCATGTTCAACGTACTCAATTACGCGCGGTGTTGCATGAACGGATTTCAAATGAACGCTCCTAATATATACACACACACACACACACACACACACACACACACACACACACACACACACACACACACACACACACACGAGATGTGTGCCTTGAAGATTTGGTTTTATATAAGAATGTTGAAAATTGATTAGTCAGCCAAACTGAGCAGTCTGTTCATTTTGAGGCAATCTGATTCGCAAAAACAAATTATTACAAACATCAGAAAGAAGCAGTCATCGTTTTTTTTTTTTTTTAACCACATTATGAGAAGACAAAAACTGGAACATGTTGTGACCACCGGAAAGATTTGTGGAAGGAGAGATAGAGGAATACAGCGTGAGAAGATTCTTGACAGTCTTGTGTCATGGCACGGAAGGGAGTCAACACACGAACTGATCCATGCCGTCAGAGATGGCAACTCGTGGAGAGGCATGATCGCTCACGCCATCCGGCAAAGCACTGGATGATGATGATGATGATGATGATGCACGAGGCGGAATTCAATTGAAACCATTAAAAGTGTGATAGCAATGACAATAACCATGTCATCGTATTGTAACCGGTCAACATTGTTAAGGATGTCAAGAGTGTTAAACACATGGCATCACGGTACAGACGAACACGGTGACCACATAAGGACAATATAGAGATGGTCGCCCCACTTTTGACATGCACCAAAGGAGAGCAGTGTTCCATTATCCGTTTTGTTTTTAATCAGTGAAGGGGTGAAACCTATAGAAAATGCATCTGCAAATGAAGGTCCAGTATGGTGATGCATGCCTATCAGTCCAGCAACTGTATGAGTGGAGTAGGAAGTTTCCAGACGGCGTGACTTCTGTGACAGACTGTTCACGACCGGGTCAGGCACACCGAATAGTGACCCCAGAGTCGGTGTTTTCTACAAGAATCCAAGCACTTTATCGGCGCTGGAGGACTTAACTTATGTTTAACGCAGTGGTGACTACATTACAAAAATGATGTGATGTTTTTATTTGAAGCGTGTGTGTGCGCTTGTGTGTGTGTGTGTGTGTTTTTTTTTTTTTTTATGCCAGCTGTGTTAGATTATATGTTTTAAACGTAGAACATTCGGTTACATGTTCCGTACTTTGTGAAATGTACTGTGAAATTAAAATTATTGCACACATTGCATATGTTTATTGTTATTGACGTCCCCGTGATATTGCGGAACTTCAATGTAATTCAAATTATTCAGTTCACAAAAGCAGATTTCCTTGATTTTAATATAGATGCAGAATTAGACATAAGCAAATATCATTGGAGACGGGGAAGTCGATTATAATAAAACAAAAGGGAAGAAAATACATATCAAACATAAACTCACAGAAAGAATATAAATAACCCCCAACCCCTCACCCCTCGTGCTAGAGAAGTGGGGAAACTAATTAACCACCAATCAAACAGAATGTAAGGAAACAAAATTGGCAACAACAAAAAGTCTTAAACAATACATGGAAGCCATTCAAATGTTGCAAGATAACATTGTTCCGGTGAAAAGATTAGACCCAGCGTGTAATACTTTCACCTAACTCTTCTTCTTCTTCTTCTTCTTCTTCTTCTTCTTCTTCTTCTTCTTCTTCTTCTTCTTCTTCTTCTTCTTCTTCTTCTTCTTCTTCTTCTTCTTCAGCGTTCCGAGCCATTGAGGTTCTTTGCTGCAGATACAATCAGTCTCCATTCGTCTCTCTGGTTGATCTTCTCTTGCCAGTCGTTGATTCCAAGTGCTTGTAGGTCTGTATATATATTATCTCTCCACCGTCTTCTTGGTCTACCTCGGTCATTTATTTCCTGAGTGTAAGCGAGTTTTGTTTCCCTATCATCTTCCATTCTTTCTATATGCCCCAGCCATTGTAGTCTATTAGCCTTAATGATACCAGTGATTCACCTAACTATTGCCTAAATTTAAACGCTGCAGTGGCCAGCAGGCATGCGGGTAATGTGTTCGAATTCCCAACAAGGCGAAATATTTTTTTTTTTAATTCATCTGGTCTCCCAGGCTTATCTAGCTTAAAATGGGTACTAGGAGATTTCCAGGGATGTCAAAGAGATAAGTATGATATTGACTATCTCACCCATCGAGTCATATACAGACCAGCAAAAACTTGTTGACATGGTTGACGGGAATATGCTACGAGATTGCCTAAGAAAATACGAAATTGGCAAACATCTACTGATTGTTTGCAAAAGTTTATATACGTCAAGCAAAAGATGCGTAAGAACATAGGCAGGTAATCAAAACCTTTCGTTGTAAATTCAGGTATACGATAAGGATATGTGCTCTACCTCTCCCGTCTCTCCCCTACTTTTTGTAACTGTCGCGAGATTGCCATGAGTTAAACAGATAAATATACCGACGTTTGCTGGGCGTGTATTTTCTAGGCCCACAACAGCCGTACTGGAAAAACAGCACAGGTTACATCAGGTCAGCCCATATACACATTTGGTGGTGAGTGAGGAGGAAGTGAGTGCGCTGAATCAGATATCACTTTGACAAGTCATAAACACATCAGACGGAAATGGCTGCTGGGATTGTCACCACTGAACAGAAGCTTGACAGTTGTCAACAGTCAGAGACAAACCGGAATTGGCAGCGAGAGACAGGAAAACAGTGCATCTGTCAATTCTTGGTTTCCGGCACATCGAGAAGTTGACGGGGTTATTTGCAACTCTTTGTTGGAAGTAGACATAAACTTGCTGGCTTGTTTTGAAAATCTTAACAATTACTGACAACTTTGACAGGACTAAAGCCAGGAAAATAGATTCTTGCAAATGGCTGATATGTCCAAATAACACCTGTGTGGGGGCGAAAAGGATAACGTCACGTGGACAACTTGGGTAGTTTGCCATATAAACTCGAGTTGGGATCAACTAGGGTGGACTTGAATAATGCTCTAGTCGGAGTGAGGGCACTGCAGCGCCTAGTGGAAATAATATCTACCGTGTGTTAATTAGTGACTTAATTTTACACGTGCCTATATGGCAGATGTAGATATGATTTATAGGACTGCAGTAGTGCCATTTAAGGTATAACTTATTATAATATATTCGTTATAATTACTTTAGGCAGTAGCCTTGTTAAACTATAGTGTGATGATTAGCACTGTTAGTGGAAACTAGCTAGATTAGGGAAGTGATACTTGGCTCTGTTAGCTAGAATAGATTAGTGAAGTGTTGATAAGCTTTACTAGTTGAGTAATGAAGGATAATTGGGATCCTCCCGTAGGTGTCCCTGGTGGGCGGGGTTCCGCATTCTGTTTGCTGATATTTTTCTTTGTCATAGCCTGATTCGACTCTAGGTGGGTAGCTAATCTGCTCTATGACTAAGTCTAGTTAGCTAAAGATCATTAAGCAAGGTGATAGGCTTACACTCAGCCGAAAGGATCAGTGACTAGTACTATCACCAGATGTGTTGTTTCTATCCTAGGTTCCCTACCAGATCCAAGGAAACTCAACAAGTTTTGGGAAAGACTTAAAAAACCCATTCTGAAGAACACCAGTTCAAGAGTCAATAACGTTGCATACAGAAAGCAACTAAAAGCTAAAAGGACGTTGATTCACCACACATAGTGATGATTACAGATGCACCATACAGCATCAGACAGTAGTAACTACCGGAGAACAATCTAATAGTTACCTAGTGTTATATAATCTCGTGTAATAGAACACAAGACATTATACTTGAGGCTAGATAGACACGAGTGAGGATCCAGTACAGTAACAATTAACATTAATGACTGTGTACACACTGCAAAAGACTTGTGCAGTTTGTTTAGGAACATTAGGAACGGACATTGTGTAGAGTGCAACCGGTCCCTGATTAACTCTTAATACCACCGGTGTCTATTTCGGATGTTCATGAAATTGGATTACCAGAGGTCTACAGAGGCAAAGCATTATCCGGCAAGATGGTTCCGGCAACGGGTGAGACGTACTTGTTCTGACGTAACGTGCTGTGGTCTATCTTTGCTGTGATCAGCTGACTGAGTTGATGTCTGAGAGACAGAGTCTACACACTTTATAGAACACGTCACACATTTTCTTCACATACACGTCTCATATACATTACACTTTTATTTTAATAAATTACTCTTTATTAATTTCTAGAAGCAAGAGTTGTTGAGTATGTTGCGTTGGGGAAGTATGAGAAGGGGGCATAGTACGACAGTGTGAGAGTGATAGGAAAAGGTGTCCATAGGCTGATGGAGTGTGTTGGACGGAAGCTGGTGGATTCTCCAGAATATTGAGGGGGAAAAAAATAATATTATAATGTGGGTGTCGGATCTCCTCACTCCAGGGACGACACTTTAAAGGAGGACACGACATTATTGGGGGCTCGTAACGTGATCTTTGGACAGCGGGATCTCTCGTAAACGGGATCTTTGGACAGCGGGATCTCCCGTAAACGGAATCCTTGGACAGCGAGATCTCCTGCAAGCAGGAACGTTTGACAGTGGGATCTTCTGACAACGGGGTCTTTTGACACGGGATCCTTAGTTATAAGAGGGAGATATCAGTTTGGAGAATCCAGCTAGAGTGAATGTGGATAGGGGTTAGGATTAATATCTTACCTGTTCACACTTCACACGTCTGCATAGGTCTGTGGTCCTGATTCTACTCTTGTCACTGAGTGAATGTGCTGTGTGTGGTAATATCTAGATTGATAGTACTTGTTCATATATCTGTATAGTAATTTGCAGTTATATTGTACTAGACCTGCTAGCTTACCTCTCTGTATAATGGCCACCCCTAAACTTAGCACAGCAGAATTAAAGGCAAAGGGGGAAGAAATGGGATTGGCTGGGTCTTCTCTAACGGATTACATACAGGAAGTGGAGAGAGAGTATCGTCAAGCGGAAAGGGAAGATCGAAAGGCCGAGTTGGAATTGAGAAGGATGGAATTGGAAGCTGAGCAAGCAGCTAGGAAATTGGAAGCTGAGCAAGCAGCTAGGAAATTGGAAGCTGAGCAAGCAGCTAGGAAATTTGAAGCTGAACAAGCAGCTAGGAAATTAGAAGCTGAACAGGAAGCACAGAAAAGGGAGCACGAGTACCGGATGAGGGAACTCGAGTTGAAGAGTCAATCTAATGGAGAAACTGAGGGAGCAGTTGGAGGTTCCTCCATCCCAGGATCAACACCAGTAGGTGGACATGGGTACCATGCTATGAAGTTTCCTTTAGCGGTCTACGAGGAGGACAAAGAGAAGATTGACCAATACCTTCAACGCTTCGAGGCTATGTCAGTTGCTATGGGTCTGGAGCGTAACAAATGGAATCTTAAGCTATCCCAGGGATTACGCGGGACGGGATACGAGGTTTATACTCGCCTGCCACCAGGACATGAGAACAATTATGATGAGTTAAAGACGGCTCTGCTGAAACGATTCGAGGTTACGTCACATACCTACCGGAAAAAATTTCGAGCAGCGAAACGAGAACCGGGAGAGTTGTTTGCCGCCTACAGTTTGCGTCTTAAATCTTATCTCCATAAGTGGATGGATTTGGCTGGGTTCGCACATGACTATGAGAGTCTGGAAGAGCTCATGGTGGTCGACCAGCTGAAGAAGCAAATGTCTAAACCTCTCAGGACGTTCCTGGGAGAACAAGGAGCGGAACGTATTGACCTCGTGACTAAATTAGCAGAACGGTTCGTCGAGGTACATGGGGAGGCAGGGGAAAACCTTTCCACCAACACCAAAAGTCAAGAGAAACATGACAAGAAGAAAGCCAAAAACTCAGGAACCAAAAAGTGGGAACCTTATGTGCAAAAATCAGAGGATAATTCAGAGAAGAAGAAGGAGGGAAGCAAGAGCACTTCAAGCTCTACACCTAAACGACCGTGGTCGGAGAAGTGGTGTTCAATTTGTAAGTCACCCTCTCACAATACGAGGGACTGCAAATCGAAGGCTAAGAACCCTCACTTTGCAGCATGTCAAGTGACTTCCAAGGAGGTTGTCACGGAAAAGGCCAAGGTCAACAAGGAAGCTCGCCACCAGGAGAGCTCATTCAAGTCCGACAATAGAAAATCTAGGACAGGGAAATGGTGCAACCAATGTCAGTCAAACACGCACAATGCTATTGACTGCAGGGGAAAGTCAGGAGACACTCAATTCGTCGTGTGCTCAGGGAAACCTAAGGTGGAGCCCACCGAACAGGTCGAGGCCGAGGAAGAGACTCCAGACCAGGAAAAACCACCTGTAGTGGAATTGGTAGAGGTTAACGGTCGTCAAGTGGAGTGTTTATACGACACAGGACTGGACGGGGAGGCCGTGATTTCTGCGGATCTGGTACATCCAGAACAATTCACAGGTGAAACATTGGATATACAGCCTGCACAGAAGAGTGCTGTAACCATGAAGTTGCCCATTGCTAATGTGGAGATTCGGTCAAGGTACGTCACCGGCACCATCAAGGCCGCTGTATTGACCGATCCCATTTTTCCAGTCATCCTAGGTTGCCGGTATGTCTTTCTGGGAATGCCCAGGGAGCCAATCCATATGGGAGCAATGCAGACTCGCTCTCAGACGAAAACGGAAGAGGCAGACGCAATTGTGACTAACCCAATGCCGGGGGAGCTACGAACTGCCCAGAGTGAGGATGATACTTTACGTCCTTGCTACAAAAAGCTGCAGAAAAGTGCTGATCCACCAGGACGGGGGCAGTACTACATGAAGAATAGGATACTCTACAGGAGAGCAGGAAGGGGAGACAACCTATACGGTCAGTTGGTCGTCCCGAAAGCTCATCGGTCCCAGATTCTTCATATGGGGCATACCATCTCCTTTAGTGGACACATGGGTATTGCCGCCACCATGCAGCGGATTTCCTGCCACTACTATTGGCCGGGAATGACAGATGATGTGCGTCGGTATGTGAAGTCATGCCCTGAGTGCCAGAGGGTGGCACCGAAACACTGGACAGCACCGGTGATGTTGGGTGAGATGCCCATCATGAACTCTCCTTTCGAGAGGGTAGCCATCGATATCGTGGGTCCACTTCCCAGGACTAGGAAGAGGAACATGTATATACTTACAATGGTGGATTGCTGTACAATGTGGGGTGAGGCGATACCGTTGACCACGATTGACTCGAAAAGAGTGGCGGACGCACTGATGGAGGCCTTTACCAGATTAGGCTTTCCGGATCAAATTCTGACGGATAATGGATCTCAGTTTTGTGGAAAACTCATGGAGGAGGTATTTAGGGTGTTTCACTCTAACCACATACATACCAGCCCTTACCACCCTCAAGCCAATGGACAAGTAGAGCGTTTCAACGGCACGTTGATGACAATGCTCAGGAAATTAGCGCAGGAAAAACCTGATAGGTGGGATGAATATATCCCAGCAGCACTTTTTGCCTATCGGGAAGTTCCTCATGGCTCAACAGGACTACCACCCGCTACGTTGCTGTTTGGTCGTCCAATCAAAGGACCGTTGGAAGCCATGTTGAGGAGTTGGACTGAAGAGGGGACGTCAGAAGAAGTGATCTCATCCTATCAATACGTGGAGGAACTGAAAGAAAAACTCCATAAGGGATGGACTCTGGCAAATCAAAACTTGAAAAAGGCCAGGAAAAGACATGCGGCTTACTACAACCGTAGGTCTAAAGAAAGATCTCTAGAGGTAGGAGATAAAGTCTTGTTGCTACTCCCAACGGGAAACAACAAACTGGAGATAGGTTGGCAAGGACCATTTCCCGTGGAAAGGGTGATATCCAGAACCAACTATCAAATCCGGATCCGGGGAAAGTCGAAGATTTTCCATATCAATCTCTTGCGGAAATACGAAGAGAGACCAGGAGACAAGGCAGCTCACCTCATGGCAATGGCAGTTGCAGTGGAGACAGAAGTGGGAACCAGCGAGGGCAGGGAATATCCCTTAGTACACCAGGAAACCTATAGGGATGTACAAGTGAACCCTGATCTGACCTCCCAGGAGAGGGAAAGGATAACCCAGGTTCTCAAGTCTCATAAGGAGATACTGACTGATAAACCAGGACGAACGAGGTTGGTGGAGTTCGAGATGACTTTGACCACACAGGAGCCGGTTCGCCAAAAGGTTTACCCAGTGCCATTCTCTAAAGAAAAGGCCCTGGAGGAGGAAATACACAAATTGCTGGAGGATGACGTGATTGCACCATCCACATCCCCATACAATGCGGGGGTAGTTTTGTTACGCAAACCAAGTGGAGAACACAGGTTGTGTATAGATTACCGACTGCTGAACAGTCATACACAGTTTCAGGTGGAACCTTTGCCGAATCCAACTCAGTTATTCGCTAGGCTCCATAAGGCTCGGTACTTTTCAAAGGTGGATCTGAGTCGGGGGTACTATCAGATACCAGTCAAACCGGAGATTCGACCACTGTTAGCTTTCAGTACACCCAGTGGACACTACGAATTCAAGGTCATGCCCTTTGGACTCAGCAATGCACCTAGTGTGTTTACACGCATGATGAGGACTTTACTAGATCCGTTACAGGATCCGTCCATCATCTCATTCATGGATGATATTCTGATTTCCAGTGACAGCTTGGATGACCACTTACAATCCTTGGAGAGAGTGTTTAATAGACTCAAGGAAGCAGGGCTTACTGCTCGTCCAACCAAGTGCATGATTGGTTACCAAACTCTGGAATTTCTAGGTCACACCATCACTCCAGGACACATTGTTCCAGAAGAGAAGAACCTGGAGAAAATCAGAAATGCACCAAGGCCAAAAACGAAGAAGGATGTGCGATCTTTTCTCTCGTTGTGTGGGTTCTACCACAAATTTATCCCACATTTCACGGAACTGGGAGCTCCGTTGACGGAAACCTTGAAAAAGGGATTCCCGGACCAAATCATTTGGACACCAGAATGTGAGAATGCCTATAGTCAGTTAAAGGAGGCCTTGGTCAGCAAACCTGTATTACAGCTCCCTGACCTTTCCAAACCATTTGTGTTGAGAACGGATGCAAGTGCGATTGGAATTGGAGCCGCTTTGTTACAGGAAGGAAAAGACGATGCTTCGGTTTTGAAACCTGTGGCATACGCAAGTAAGAAACTTCTACAGGCGGAGAGGAATTATTCAACCGTCGAGAGAGAATGCTTGTCCCTCGTATGGGCAGTGCAAAAATTTCAGCCATATTTGTATGGAGTTAAGTTTCGGGTTCAGTCGGATCATCAGCCCCTGATGTTCCTGGCGACTTCTCAGAAGCTCAACGCCCGTTTGATGCGGTGGTCGTTGTTACTTCAACCGTATAATTTCACAGTAGAATACATTCCTGGGAAGGAAAATGTTGGAGCGGATTTCTTGTCAAGACACCCAGCTCCTGAAGAAGAGGAATGAATCATCTGGATTTAACTCATTGTGGAGAAGAGTGAGATGGACTACTCTCTTAAGAGGGGGCCTATGTCGCGAGATTGCCATGAGTTAAACAGATAAATATACCGACGTTTGCTGGGCGTGTATTTTCTAGGCCCACAACAGCCGTACTGGAAAAACAGCACAGGTTACATCAGGTCAGCCCATATACACATTTGGTGGTGAGTGAGGAGGAAGTGAGTGCGCTGAATCAGATATCACTTTGACAAGTCATAAACACATCAGACGGAAATGGCTGCTGGGATTGTCACCACTGAACAGAAGCTTGACAGTTGTCAACAGTCAGAGACAAACCGGAATTGGCAGCGAGAGACAGGAAAACAGTGCATCTGTCAATTCTTGGTTTCCGGCACATCGAGAAGTTGACGGGGTTATTTGCAACTCTTTGTTGGAAGTAGACATAAACTTGCTGGCTTGTTTTGAAAATCTTAACAATTACTGACAACTTTGACAGGACTAAAGCCAGGAAAATAGATTCTTGCAAATGGCTGATATGTCCAAATAACACCTGTGTGGGGGCGAAAAGGATAACGTCACGTGGACAACTTGGGTAGTTTGCCATATAAACTCGAGTTGGGATCAACTAGGGTGGACTTGAATAATGCTCTAGTCGGAGTGAGGGCACTGCAGCGCCTAGTGGAAATAATATCTACCGTGTGTTAATTAGTGACTTAATTTTACACGTGCCTATATGGCAGATGTAGATATGATTTATAGGACTGCAGTAGTGCCATTTAAGGTATAACTTATTATAATATATTCGTTATAATTACTTTAGGCAGTAGCCTTGTTAAACTATAGTGTGATGATTAGCACTGTTAGTGGAAACTAGCTAGATTAGGGAAGTGATACTTGGCTCTGTTAGCTAGAATAGATTAGTGAAGTGTTGATAAGCTTTACTAGTTGAGTAATGAAGGATAATTGGGATCCTCCCGTAGGTGTCCCTGGTGGGCGGGGTTCCGCATTCTGTTTGCTGATATTTTTCTTTGTCATAGCCTGATTCGACTCTAGGTGGGTAGCTAATCTGCTCTATGACTAAGTCTAGTTAGCTAAAGATCATTAAGCAAGGTGATAGGCTTACACTCAGCCGAAAGGATCAGTGACTAGTACTATCACCAGATGTGTTGTTTCTATCCTAGGTTCCCTACCAGATCCAAGGAAACTCAACAAGTTTTGGGAAAGACTTAAAAAACCCATTCTGAAGAACACCAGTTCAAGAGTCAATAACGTTGCATACAGAAAGCAACTAAAAGCTAAAAGGACGTTGATTCACCACACATAGTGATGATTACAGATGCACCATACAGCATCAGACAGTAGTAACTACCGGAGAACAATCTAATAGTTACCTAGTGTTATATAATCTCGTGTAATAGAACACAAGACATTATACTTGAGGCTAGATAGACACGAGTGAGGATCCAGTACAGTAACAATTAACATTAATGACTGTGTACACACTGCAAAAGACTTGTGCAGTTTGTTTAGGAACATTAGGAACGGACATTGTGTAGAGTGCAACCGGTCCCTGATTAACTCTTAATACCACCGGTGTCTATTTCGGATGTTCATGAAATTGGATTACCAGAGGTCTACAGAGGCAAAGCATTATCCGGCAAGATGGTTCCGGCAACGGGTGAGACGTACTTGTTCTGACGTAACGTGCTGTGGTCTATCTTTGCTGTGATCAGCTGACTGAGTTGATGTCTGAGAGACAGAGTCTACACACTTTATAGAACACGTCACACATTTTCTTCACATACACGTCTCATATACATTACACTTTTATTTTAATAAATTACTCTTTATTAATTTCTAGAAGCAAGAGTTGTTGAGTATGTTGCGTTGGGGAAGTATGAGAAGGGGGCATAGTACGACAGTGTGAGAGTGATAGGAAAAGGTGTCCATAGGCTGATGGAGTGTGTTGGACGGAAGCTGGTGGATTCTCCAGAATATTGAGGGGGAAAAAAAATAATATTATAATGTGGGTGTCGGATCTCCTCACTCCAGGGACGACACTTTAAAGGAGGACACGACAGTAACATACATCGACAATACTGTAAATGCCGGGAAGCCAAGAGCATCGAAGAAGATAACATTTCAGAATTATTATTTTAGTACGACCAAGTGTTAATAACAGAAGATGAATAGAGCCTTCAGAGCCATCTAAATCAAGTCAGTTCCAAGTGTGACAATTATAACATGCAAATAAACACCGAAAAGACAGAGACGATGGTGATAGGCAGAAGAAGAAGGAAAAGGAGGAGGAGGAGAAGAAGAAGAAGAAGAAGAAGTTGCTGGCCGAGTGACTAGAACACCGAAAACCATTCGGGAGACATGAGTTCCAACCCTCGGTAAAATTATGGGTTTTATTCTTTTCTGTCAGGAGCAAAGAGAAAGCCTTGACCTGCATAGTTCACGGCGACTCCGCTAGCAAGGCCACCTTACGACCTCAGGCTCAAGACCACCATCCCCTACATCTCAACGTATATATAGGCAGTAATGACAATTTTTCTGATGGGAAGACTTTACAAGAATACAGAGAAACAATTTAAATTACTCTAAACTGAGTTTAGGCGAAATATAGGTGTACTTGACAACATATGTAATATGAGACAATTATAATAATAATTTTTAAAAAAGCATAGAGTACAATGGAGGTCTATTTTCTTGGTTTAAAGACTACACAACGGCATTTAACTTACAGAAGACGAAGAATTATGGAACATGATGACAGAAATGGATTTCACGTTACACTTTGTACAAAACATTTAAATTAAAAAAAAGAAGGGGGAAAAAACTACAATAAACAAAAGGTAGCCGTGAGAATATATGGTGTCGTCTTATCTGTTTCACTTATACGCTGAAGATATCACAAGTATGTTAGAGAAAATATTGGGAAGGAACAATTTGATTCATTTCTAAACGGAAGAATATGAATAACTGAACTTTAATATGTTGCCTACACAATATTACAAACAACAGTACACACGGGTATTGAGAAACTAATACAGCCAGTGCAATTCTTTTTTTTTTTTATCATATCCTTTATAGGACATCGCTGTCAACATCAGCATCTTTCAGCTGATTGTTGATTCTTGTTAAGATTACGCTCAGTAGTTTGCCATTGCTTTCTGAGCGCTTTCAGAAAGCAATGGCAAACTACTGAGCGACCGGCTCACATACCCCGTAAGTTACCGACGCGGAGAGAACCACTACCGATTCTCGCGCAACGTCACGTTACTTACGAGAGTTTACGAGATTACGGAGAAAATCGTGTAACCTCTAGACCAGGGAGCAGGCGCCAGTGCAATAGCGAAGTGAAAAGCAAAACGTATATCCTACGGCAGCGAAAACACAGATGATAACAACCAATAAAAGAAATATGTCAACAAATACGTATAAGGCCGCCTTGCGAGCATGTTTATCAATAAATATAAACTGAAGAAAACAACGGATACTCACGCAACCCTCAGTCCGGTATGACATCACACTGATGTTGGACAACAGGATGTCTTCATCCGACATACAGGACTTCACGCTGGAGTTCACAGCCAGCGAACGCAAGTAAGTGAAGAAGGGGGCAGTTTTGAATATTTAGATTCACTGCTGGCTGGTGATCGAATTGCAATGACATAATTATAAGAAGAAACATTACTTTGCAAAACCTAAAAAATTAACACCGTTATGACTGTGAAACTGGAACATTTAACCAATCTGATGAAAAGCAAGATGTGTGCCGAGGATTATAAATATAAGTGTTGAAGAAGAGTACTATTACTAAACGTACATGGCTAAGATCAAAGTACAGATTTATCTCCACTTGAATTGGCTTGGGTGCAGAGATTGTCAACTAAACTGCAAAACTTAAATCACTGTCCACTAACACTGGCCGTGGGCCTTTGTGGACCTCATTCGGTGGCTCTGGCACCTAGCGCGATCGCTTGCCCTTAAAAAACAAAAAAATAATAATAATAAATATTCTTTGAATGAAATCAAGCAGATCTATCCAACAGTAACTCAATATTGAAGATGAATTTCTATTAAGGAAAATAAAATTTAGAAAAATGAAATATGTTAAATATGTAGAAAACATTAAAATCTGGAAGAAGTAATTACTAATATGGAGGGAGGCGTACTGAAGCAGCGGAAAAGGGAATACCACACTGTAGATAGATTCAAGAAGTGATAGACACTTTTCACATGATAGGAACAGAGGCAGGACAGCTGTGGTTTGCGATAGAGAGAAATTTCGAGAGGCAGTTATAGGTAGAAAAATACGCACAGTATAAGCCAATTGATGATGGTGATGTAGTGGAACATCTTTTGACCTTGGAATTGCTCAAGGGAAGTAACTAACATTTAATATTTAATTACACAGTTACGTTTCTTCCTAAAACTATGGCAGCCAAAGTTGTTGACCGTTCATTAACTGTTAGACTGTATTATTATAATGTGCTTATTTTCTGGCTTCAGCAAAGCAACAATGTTTCATGTACACTTTCTCGGTATGTAAATTGATAGAGACATGATAGCAGTACTGATAGTGGAGATAGCGACCCTGCTATGTACATTGTCAGAAGTTGAAGTAGGTATATTCAACAATTTCAATTTCAATTTGTTTATTTATTTATAATAATATTAATATTATTATACCAGTTAAGTTATAATTTGTCTTTTAAATGGAAGTTGGTACGCATTGCTCCCTACCATCCCTTCCACCAACTCTCAGGTACTCTTGGCTGTTTCATACTCATACCTGTATAGTCTATTGACCGCAGCACACAAGGTGGTGTTGATTTTAAGTTACTTGGTACCGTTAAAGGACCCGAAGTCACAAGTTTGGATGCTCGATATAAAGACTTTTGGACACATAAATATTATTATTGATTAGACCATGGTGGACTTAGGTTGGCACCCTGAGTGACTTTGCAATATTGCTTTGGCACAACGCTACAAAAATAGTTGCCGACCCCTGATCTAGTCCTAGTTCCAAATATCTATTACCTAATTAGTTAGACATTTGCCAAATTCCATCATATTTTTCATGGGTTTTGACTTTAGCAACTCTGGTTTTTTTCTAGTTTTATCTACTTCTTTTCTGTTTCCTTTCCTCTATTTTTTTTAATGATTTTATGTATTATTCATATGCTATGTTCCCATACCCTTTCTCCACCTCCAAGTGTTATTTTTCTAAATTTACTCTTATTGTGTTCTGTTTTTTAAATGTTGCATATCCCTTACAGGACGTTGCAGTCAACACCAGCATTTTTAGCTGCTATTGATGTATTAGGCAGGTTTCTACATTCAGTAGTTTGTCTTTTGAACAATGTGTGTTCTAGGTGTTCTTTTAATTAACACATGTTAATTGACATCTGTTATAGTTCTCTGTGTGCTATTTTTTAATAATTAACCAATTACAGTGCTGTACATTTGTTTTTAAAATGTTAACTAAGGATTCCTGAGTCTCAAATCAACAACAAATCTACAATAATTCCCCCCCCCCCCCTTTCCTCTCCCTTCCTCAAGATACAGATCGTGCCTAGATGTTTAATTAAAGTAAATGACATTATTTTGGGACAAGTGAAACAAATTTAAATTTCTAGGCACATGGATAACATCATAATGGAGATGTATTACAGCGATACAGAACACAATAGAACTAGCAAAAACTGCACTCTATCAAATGAGGACCATTTTATAAAATAAGTCCTTGTCATTGGAAGTTAGGAAAATTCTTTCATGTTACATAGAACCGATTCTAACATATGACTGTGAATCCTGGATAATTATTAAACAAGTGCACACACACAATCCCTGGAAGCTTTGGAGATGTGATGAAAAGATAGCGAGAGAAAATTCTTCAGTCATGTGCCATGGCTCGGTAGAGAATCAAGACACAAACTGATACATGCTGTTGGAGACAGGAAGATGTGGAGAAGTACGATCACACATGCCAGCTGGCAAGGCACTTGATGATGATAATGTGTCTGTTGATGTTACACGTCAGTGTTTTTCTTTATGGAACACATGTGTCTTGATGTTTTAGTGATGTTTTTTTTTACAATATGATAATGGCATGTTTCTCTATGTTACAGTGACGTGTTTCTTAATACTATAGTTTTTTTTAATGTTTTTTTTTAAAATATTATAGTGACATTTGTATTTGATGTCATAATGAAATGTGTTTCTTGATGTTACAGTGATATGTGTTTCTTGATGTTATAGTTACATATGTTTTTGATATTAGTGACATTTGTTTTTGATGTTATAATGATATGTGTTATTTTTTTTTTATGTTACAGTGGCATGTGTTTCTCAATGTTATTGTGACGTGTGTTTCTCAGTGTTATAGTGACATGTGTTTCTTGATGTTACAGTGACATGTGTATCTTGATGTTATAGTGATATTTGTTTTTGATGCTATAATGACATGTGTTTTTTGATATTACAATGATGTGTGTTTCTTGATATTATATTGACGTGTGTTTCTTAATATTATAGTTCTGTATTCTTCTGTGGGACACGCTGTTATTCTTGTGGCCCGTGTTGTTTTATTTTTTTTTACTGGGCATCATTACAAACTTCATAAAATGAATGTTTAACTTTATTTGCTGCTTCTTGGAATATTTCAAAATGGTTGTTAACTTTCATTACTGTACATTTTATATTCCAGGCTGCAGGAGGGGTTGCAATCCTAGAAGCACAATCAGCTACAAAGACTGCATTAAGTAGCACATTGTCAGTTTGTGTTTTATACAACAGCAAGTTCCAGAATCTTCCATCAGGTGTTCAGAAGAGAAATTTCCATCGTCTGGTAGATCTCTCTTATACTGACGGATGCACTCCTCAGGATTTCATTAATTCCATGTCCTCATTAGTGAACAGCGTTGTGGCTGTTATGAGAGGCAGCTGTAACTTCACCCACAAAGCACGTATGGTACAAGAGGTTAGAGGAGCAGCTGTTCTAGTGGTGGACTATGTAAATTCCACCCAGCTAGTGAATCCAGGAGGAAGTGCTTCTGACTTTCAGACTTTTAACATCACTCTGGTCACCATCAAGCATAATGATTACATGACAGTTCTCAATCTGTCCGAGCTTGTGGAAGTTGCTGTGTATGCCCCCTTACGTCCACTTTGGGATCCAGGTAGGATTCTCATTATACTTTTGCCCACAGTCTTAGTGGTCGCAGGAGCAGCATGGTCAGCCTGTGATGAGTTTCACTATACCAGGTCTGCACTAAAAACTCCAAAGTCCCACGACCAAGCTGATGATAATGAGAGCAACATTGCAACAAATAACAATCAACCTGAATTCTCTATATTGGTTATCTCAATATGGTTTTCTTTAGTCTGTGGCATTATTTTGTTACTGTACTTCTTCTATGACTATATAGTCTACTTTTTTATCACTGCGTTCTGCATCCTGGGATCATACAGCTTATACAAGTGCCTGCATCCATTGTGGTCCTGGATTGTGCCAGTAACATATCTAATCTCTACCAACAAGCTGCCCTGTATCCACTCTAAGGTGTGTACAATTAATGGATATGTACTTAATTCTGAGAATATTATATGCCACTCTAAGCAGCTTGCATTTTAGCTCATAAATGCAAATAATTCATGAGCAGGTACTTAAATCTAAGTATATTACATGCCACTTTAAATTTCAAGGCAAACTGTTTTGTTTTATAAACTTATGTTTTCTGAGTTGTTGTTTTTTTTGTTTTTTTTTTGGTAAATTTTTGTATTTTTTAAAAATTTGGGATGCTAGATAATGATCTGTGCGAGTCTGTCATACTAGATGAGTCAGTAAAATTAGATAATAATCTTTGTGAGTCTGTCATAGTAGGTATTGATCTGTGAGTCTGTCATTCTAAGTAATAAT
Organism: Cepaea nemoralis; assembly: GCA_014155875.1. Classification (NCBI taxonomy): domain Eukaryota; kingdom Metazoa; phylum Mollusca; class Gastropoda; order Stylommatophora; family Helicidae; genus Cepaea; species Cepaea nemoralis. The sequence continues at coordinate 256,357 of JACEFZ010011256.1, read as the reverse complement.
CTGTGAGTCAGTAAAATTAGAAAATAATCTCTGTGAGTCTGTCATTCTAAGTAATAATCTGTGAGTCAGTAAAATTAGAAAATAATCTCTGTGAGTCTGTCATACTAGATAATGATCTGTGAGTCAGTAAAATTAGAAAATAATCTCTGTGAGTCTGTCATACTAGGTAATGATCTGTGAGTCAGTAAAATTAAAAAATAATCTCTGTGAGTCTGTCATACTAGGTAATGATCTGTGAGTCTGTCATACTATGTAATGAGCTGTAAGTCTGTAATACTAAATAATGATCTATGAGTCTGTCATACTAAATAATGATCTGTGAGGGAGTCAGCTGTCATTTACTGCCAATATAGTACCTTGCGGTGTTTGGCAGAGGGGCCTTTGAGTCTGAGGAATTAAGGCCGCCTGGCTAGTGCAGTCGCCGCGAACTGTGCATGTTAGGATTTTCTTTTTTGCCCCGACAGAATAAAATCCCACACCTTACCGAGGGATCGAACCCGGGTCTCCCGAATGAGAGTCCGGCTTTCTAGCCACTCGGCCAGCCGTTCCTCACTCGGCCAGCCGCTCCACCTGTGAGTCAGTAAAATTATATAATAATCTCTGTGAGTCTGTCATACTAGGTGATAATCTGTAAGTCATTAAAATTAGATAACAATCTCTGTGAGTCTGTCATATTAGGTAATGATCTGTGAGTCTGTCATACTAGGTAATGGTCAGTGAGTCAGTAAAATTATATAATAATCTCTGTGAGTCTGTCATATTAGATAATGATCTGTGAGTCAGTAAAATTAGATAATAATCTCTGTGAGTCTGTCATACTAGGTAATGATATGTGAGTCTGTCATACTAGGTAATGATCTGTGAATCTGTCATACTAGGTAATGATCAGTGAGTCAGTAAAATTATATAATAATCTCTGTGAATCTGTCATACTAGGTAATGATATGTGAGTCAGTAAAATTAGATAATAATCTCTGTGAATCTGTCATACTAGGTAATGATATGTGAGTCTGGCATACTAGGTAATGATCTGTGAGTCTGTCATACTAGGTAATGATCTGTGAGTCTGTCATACTAGGTAATGATCTGTGAGTCTGTCATACTAGGTAATGATCTGTGAGTCAGTAAAATTAGATATTAATCTTCGTGAGTCTGTCATACTAGGTAATGATCTGTGAGTCTGTCATACTAGGTAATGATCAGTGAGTCAGTAAAATTAGATAATAATCTTTGTGAGTCTGTCATACTAGGTAATGATCTGAGAGTCAGTAAAATTAGATAATGATCTTTGTGAGTCTGTCATACTAGGTAATGATCTGTGAGTCTGGCATACTAGGTAATGATCTGAGAGTCAGTAAAATTAGATAATAATCTGTGAGTCTGTCATACTAGGTAATGATCTCTGTGAGTCTGGCATACTAGGTAATGATCTCTGTGAGTCTGACATACTAGGTAATGATCTGTGAGTGTGTCATACTAGGTAATGATCTGTGAGTCAGTAAAAGTATATGATTATCTCTGTGAGTCTGTCTTAAACTATTAATGTTTTAAGTAAGCACTTAAGTGTGCTATTATCAGTCAATTGTATTTGTATTTTTCTAGAAACCATAGGATTAAGCTTCCAACAAAATATGTTAATGCCTTTGTTTTGTAAACGATTATGGCATTGTGTTTCATACTTCACTTATGCAAAACCTTGTCTTCATTTTTGGTTATTCTTAACTCCACATTACTGGCAGGATTTATTTTTCAATGCAGTACAACTCAGAGGTCTCGCCTTGCTCGGCCAGTTGTCATGTGTTTGAAGATTTGTCTGGTCAAATTTTAAAAAATTAACCCAACCTAAAATGAGTACCAGAAACTGTCCTTGGAAGTAAAGGAAGCCAGATTTACCACATCACCCATTGATTGCCAGTTGGCCTAAACAGACATGGGACTAACATAATATACCCAGTTTGAGTATGTCTCAAAACATGTAAAAGGGTCCTTTACTTTATTTTTTACTTACAGTTATGGGATGGACCCAACCACATAATAATGGGCACTGGAATAGGGTCAGAATTTTCTGGAAATTGTCAAGAAAATAAAAGAGTGCGCTGAAAAAAATTGAACAACTGACCATATTATTCTGTGACCTTGAATATGTGACACCTGACACCCCAACAGCAGTATCTTCCATGGGTTTACTTTTAGTTTAACTATATTTGATAGCTAATTTGTTCTCCTTGAACTAATTTTAAATGCTGTCATGTGTTGTATTTGTGTCACAGGTGAAGCTGAAAGACTTTCTGCTGCTAATGCCCTGCTTCACCGTCGGCATCTTCTGGGTCATCAAACGACACGCCAAGTATGCATGGACCATTCAGGACCTGCTGGGTGCAGCATTTTGTGTTTTCTTCATCCATACACTGCGTCTGCCAAATCTAAAGGTGATCATTGTGCTGCAGATCTTGCTACTGGTGTATGATGTGTTCTTTGTCTTTGTGACCCCGTTGTTCACCAGTGATGGCAACAGCATTATGGAATCTGTGGCTACCGGTGGCAGAGGTCATTCTAAGGAGTCACTGCCCTTGATATTTATGCTTCCAAACTTGTCTGACTCACTTTGGAAAAAGTGCCTGGGCCGCAATTTTTCAATTTTAGGGTTTGGTGATGTTATTGTTCCTGGTCTTCTCGTGGCATACAATGCTGTATTTGATGTCAAGACTGGGAACTGTATGGTGTATTTTATAAGCTCCTCAATAGGTTATTTTATTAGTATGATTATTTGTATTATATGTCTTGTTTACACGAATTCAGGGCAGCCGGCACTGCTCTACCTTGTCCCTGGTACTCTTTTTATCACAGTTATTGTGGCTGTCATTCGTCAAGAATTTCGCAGTTTGTATTTGGGGCAACACAGGCCACGACCAACAACTGATGACAACATCGTGCCAGGAAATGTGGACGATTTAGAGGACAGAGATGTGAATGTTAATGGTGGTGGTGAAGAACAGAGGAATTTAATTCATTTATTCTTTCCATATAACTACCTTATCGAAAAGCTACCTTATCAAAGGACACGCCTTGAATAGCAAGAAAACAGTAACAATGGTGATATCAAAGACAAAGGTGACACCAAAATGTGAAATGAAAATCATCATCAAGTGCCCTGCCAGCCGGCGAAGGCATTCATGGCTCTCCACAGATCTCAGTGAAATGAAAATAGAAGGGACATTTCTTAACCAAGTTTCCTGTGTGTTGCCGGGGCCCATAAGGGAAGCAAAGAATAGCAACACTGTAGCCTACCACGCATGTCGTAAGAGGCGACTAAGGAGGTTGATGGTTCCGTCGCCTGCTAATGAGTGAGTGCATGGCGCGACACTGTGAGCTGTGAGTTTCGTGTGAAATGCTTTTGAATCTGCCCGAGGTTTTTTGGAACGTGACTGCGTGTTCGGAGCGATGGCAGCTGGCTATGTCCCAGAGTTGACCGGCTTTTGCCTTATGCAGAAATGCGTGGTTGCTGGGCTTCTGGTTGACTGCCACTGCCATCGACGATAAACTGTATTTTCGTGGACTGTGTGGGTGAACATCTAGGAAACATCCAGATGGGAAAATGACTGCCGATTCCATCAGAGATAAACTGGATGTTTCGTGGGGGACTATTGTGTTGACATTATGGCGGCGGCATTATGCACAGTGTATCTGTGCGGGCTGTTGTTTGTCGAGACTCCTGTCTTTTCCACTTTTCACATTGGGCAGTGGGGAGCGTTTTGTGTGATATTCACTGGCACAGGAACGGAGCATAATGGGGATGACCCATTGCTGTGAAGTTGGAACCGCGACTAACTAGCTAACTAACTAACTAACTTAACCAAGTGGATAATTTTAAATACTAGGGACATTTATAACATCAGATGGAAGATGCACAACAGAGATTAAGAGCATAATAGGGCAAGCAAAATCTGCATTTCAGAAAATGAAGAGTATCTTATGCAATAAGTCACTATCGTTGAATGTAAGAAATAGAGTGCTGACGTGCTATATAGAACTTGTTTTGCTGTATGGCAGTGAATCTTGGAATGTAAATGAACAAATTTGGAAGAACTTGGAAGCAACAAAGATGTGGTTCCTGAGACAAATGTTGCGAATTCCTTGAACTGCCAAAGTAACTAACAACGACTGCCTGAAAGAGGCTAATTAAACTAGAATATTATATATAACAATAAGAAAAAGGCAAACAGCTTTCTTTGTTGGGAAGAAAGGCAGAGGCAGACCAAGAGAAATGATGCTGAATGGATTGAGACGGTGGCATGGAAGAATATCATCAGCATAGTTGATCCAGAAAACTGAAGACCGAGATTTGTGGCGAGTCATGAATGCCTATGCCAGCTGGCATGACACTTGATGATGATGATATAACTACCATACAGTTTATGATTACTTCTTGTGTGGCTTCATTATCATCATCATGCGCCCTACCAACTAATGTTCATGCATCTCCCCAGTCCTTGGTGTTCTGGATCAATTCTGTTGTTGATATTCCTCCATGCCACCATCCCAGTCCACCCAGTATCATTTCTCTTGTCCGCCCAGCATCATTTCTCTTGTCCGCCCAGCATCATTTCTCTTGTCCCCCCAGCATCATTTCTCTTGTCCACCCAGCATCATTTCTCTTGTCCACCCAGCATCATTTCTCTTGTCCACTCAGCATCATTTCTCTTGTCCACCCAGCATCATTTCTCTTGTCCACCCAGCATCATTTCTCTTGTCCGCCCAGCATCATTTCTCTTGTCCACCCAGCATCATTTCTCTTGTCCACCCAGCATCATTTCTCTTGTCCACCCTGCATCATTTCTCTTGTCCACCCAGCATCATTTCTCTTGTCCACCCAGCATCAATTCTCTTGTCCACCCAGCATCATTTCTCTTGTCCACCCAGCATCATTTCTCTTGTCCACCCAGCATCATTTCTCTTGTCCACCCAGCATCATTTCTCTTGTCCACCCAGCATCATTTCTCTTGTCCACCCTGCATCATTTCTCTTGTCCATCCAGCAACATTTCTCTCATCCCCCAGCATCATTTATCTTATCCACCCAGCATCATTTCTCTTGTCTGCCCCTGCCTCTTCTACAGCTGATCTTTCCAGTCATGTTTTCCCATGCCTCTTCTACCGCTGATCTTTTCAGCCATAATGTTTTCCAAACTCTTCTCACTATATTCCTACAGAATACTATTTGTCTCCTTTATATTTGTATGCAATTTTCACGTGGTCTGCTTTTCTTAACTTCTTCTGTCCCATTCAGTTGTTACATTAATCAATTATCCCAGTTATTTTAGTTCCTTTTGTCCCACTTTAAACCCACACATTTATTACTTTGCACTAACTCACTTGATTAGAAAGAGTTAAAAGTAATGACTACCTGGACAAGAAAGAGTTAACTTTCTACCTAGTGTTGAAACAAACATGAAATGGTATGTGCTTCACCTCAACGCCGCAAGGTATAAGAGGAACCAGATGAGATACGGGGGAGTTAAAGAAGTGTAAAGTATTCTGTGGTGTTTATCTCCATGAACCATTGAGAGGTTACAGTATCTGCCTCATACTCATAAGGAATGTGTTCCAGTGTAGGGCTGGCAATGTTTCTCACATACATTGGTATCCAATGATATTACACAGCAGCCTGATCTCTTGGGTAGTTGTATCTAATGTTAGTACTCAGCAGCCTGATCTCTTGGGTAGTGGATTCTAGTTATATTACACAGCAGCCTGATCTCTTGGGTAGTGGTATCTAATGTTAGTACGCAGCAGCCAGATCTCTTGGCTAGTGGTATCTAATGTTAGTACGCAGCAGCCTGATCTCTTGGGTAGTGGTATCTAATGTTAGTATGCAGCAGCCTGATCTCTTGGATAGTGGTATCTAATGTTAGTACGCAGCAGCCTGATCTCTTGGGTAGTGGTATCTAATGTTAGTACGCAGCAGCCTGATCTCTTGGGTAGTGGATTCTAGTTATATTACACAGCAGCCTGATCTCTTGGGTAGTGGTATCTAATGTTAGCATGCAGCAGCCTGATCTCTTGGCTAGTGGTATCTAATGTTAGTACGCAGCAGCCTGATCTCTTGGGTAGTGGATTCTAGTTATATTACACAGCAGCCTGATCTCTTGGGTAGTGGTATCTAATGTTAGTATGCAGCAGCCTGATCTCTTGGATAGTGGTATCTAATGTTAGTACGCAGCAGCCTGATCTCTTGGGTAGTGGTATCTAATGTTAGTACGCAGCAGCCTGATCTCTTGGGTAGTGGATTCTAGTTATATTACACAGCAGCCTGATCTCTTGGGTAGTGGTATCTAATGTTAGCATGCAGCAGCCTGATCTCTTGGCTAGTGGTATCTAATGTTAGTACGCAGCAGCCTGATCTCTTGGGTAGTGGATTCTAGTTATATTACACAGCAGCCTGATCTCTTGGGTAGTGGTATCTAATGATATTACAAAGCAGCCTGATCTCTTGGGTAGTGGTATCTAATGTTAGTATGCAGCAGCCTTATCTCTTGGGTAGTGGTATCTAATGTTAGTACGCAGCAGCCTGATCTCTTGGGTAGTGGTATCTAATGATATTACAAAGCAGCCTGATCTCTTGGGTAGTGGTATCTAATGTTAGTACGCAGCAGCCTGATCTCTTGGGTAGTGGTATCTAATGTTAGTACGCAGCAGCCTGATCTCTTGGGTAGTGGATTCTAGTTATATTACACAGCAGCCTGATCTCTTGGGTAGTGGTATCTAATGATATTATACAGCAGCCTGATCTCTTGGTTAGTAGTATAGGATGGCTATCCTTCTCAGATAAGGGTGAAAAACAGGAAGTCCCTTATCAGTGCATGTTAAAAATCCCAGTGCAGTTGGAAATCACAAAGGGTAGACCATAAGCACACTGCCTTGGTAAAATTGTCAGGAAAGAAAACCTATCGAAGGATAAAAGTAGCCCACAACATTATGTTACTCTTTGTCTACATAATGAATCGTATTTTAGAACAAAATTCTGAAGTCGTTATTGAGAACACATTCTGGGGAGACAATGTATAAGTGTCATTCCCTGTAGCAGTTTTGCCACTGAAACAAAAATTACTAAATTATAAAGTTAATGCACAGAACCAGATGCTATTTTATCAGTCTAGTAGCATATCATGTTGTTGAACTTTTAGTCAGCTTACGAACCCTTTATGAACCACCTAAAATGGGTGTCAATTTTTGCACCACATTGCTTGCCACATCAAGTAACATTTGGTTTCATCATTTTCATGTACCCTGCCAACTTGCAATGGTGTTCATCTGCCTCCACAGATCTTGGCCCCTGGTATTCTGGAACAATTCCGTTGAGGATGTTCCTCCATGCCACCATCCTAGTCCACCCAGCATAATTTCTCTCAGTCTACTCCTGACTCTTCTACCACTGATCATTTTGATTGCCTTTCACCTCATTGCATGACCAAAGAAAACTGTCTCCTACTTGTATTTGTATATAATGTTCTATATTTGTATATAATGTTCTATATTTGTATATAATGTTCTATATTTGTATATAATGTTCTACATTTGTATATAATGTTCTGCTTTCATTAATCTCTCCTTAGTTGTTTACTCCGACTTAACAACAAACACAAGAATTGTTAGGGGTAGAGGTGTGTGTATTGTGTGTGTGTGTGTGTGTGTGCATGAGAGAGACAGAGGGGAGAGAGATGTTCGTAAATCATTAAATAGTTATATAGTAGGTGAGAAGTTTGTTTGTTGGGTTTTTAAAAATGACCATATGCTTGGAGTAGTGTCACAGTGGCTTAGACGTCTACCTCTGAAAAGTGCAGGGCTAGGTTCCAGGACGAGAATAGTTGCATTTAGGAGAATCTCAAACATGTTAAACATTTCTTATCTTTAGGCCGTGATTAAATGCCTGATGTGCTGGACAAGGCTGGAGGGGGAAAATATCCCAGTTTGCAGTTAAAAACTTCCCCAGCAGCTGACAAATGTAATGAGTAGACCATGTATGCCACTACTAAGGCACAATGTAACAAATCAGAATATAACATGTTTGCATTAAGGTTGTGATGAGGTTGGTTGGTTGGTTGTGAATCCTCAGGAAGATTTGAGTCTGAATGCTGAAGTCCATCACATTGATGTTAAGTTCGTCTGAGTGTAGACAAGTTATGATTTAGCACATCACGTACAGACTGGCTGGGTTAGTACTGGGTTGGTAATTTGTTCCTTTATTGTTTTTAGGTATTTCATTGTAAACAGACTCCAACCCAACATAAAGTTGGATGAGTTGATTATGAGAGAGAGAAAGAGAGAATCATTGTCAGTCAGGGTTTCAGAAAATCACATTGATAATAATTACCTTTATAAGTTCTGCCTCTTGTACTGTTTTATCATGTATGTTTCCCTTTGTATGCAAAAAATGTGTCAGTTAGTTAGTTAGTTAGTTAGTTAGTTAGTCACGGTTCCAACTTCACAGCAACGGGTCGTCCCCATTATGCTCCGTTCCTGTGCCAGTGAATATCACATAAAATTCTCCCCACTGCCCAATGTGAAAAGTGGAAAAGACAGGAGTCTCGACAAACAACAGCCCGCACAGATACACTGTGCATAAAGCCGCCGCCAGAATGTCAACACAATAGTCCCCCACGAAACATCCAGTTTATCTCTGATGGAATCGTCAGTCATTTTCCCATCTGGATGTTTCCTAGATGTTCAAGCACACAGTCCACGAAAATACAGTTCATCGTCGATGGCAGTGGCAGTCAACCAGAAGCCCAGCAGCCACGCATTTCTGCATAAGGCAAAAACCTGTCAACTCTGGGACATAGCCAGATGCCATCGCTCCGAACATGCGTCAGTGGTCAGGTTGATGTTTCTTTCTTGTCTTTCGGTATGGGAAGAATTATATTTGTAGCATGAAAATGAGGTTACCTTTTGTTTTTTGTCTTTCTCTATGGTAATCTTTAAATCCTGGTTTGTCAATAAGTACTTCTGCATAAGTAACTAAGAGATCTTGAATCTGTTGCTGCTGATCTTGGGTTAATGTGTGATTAATGTCCACATCCCGATAAGTTTATTTTGCTTGCAGAGGGTAATCTACACCCATAGTGTTTTCATGCTCTACTTCTGTAGCCACTGCCAACTTTATCAAATGTGCTGTCTCGGTGGTAGGCCTTTCATTATATTTCCTCAAGAGGGTTATATGAAAAATCTTATGTTGTCCTCTGATGGAAATCCTGTAGTTGGTGCAAGAAATCTTCTTGATCACTCCATATGGCCCTTTCCAACAGATCTGCAACTTATTCTGACTAGTTGGGAGAAGTAACAGCACTTTCTCTCCACCTCCAATTATCTATCCTTTGCTTTCTTGTTGTAATAGTGAGCAATTCTTCGTCGAGCTTGCCGTAGATTGTCTGATGCTAGTTTCCAACCATGTTGCAGATGTTTTAACTCAGCCACATAGGTGGAGGCAGTTACAACTGTCTCATCTACTTGATCATCAGTCGATGTTTGAAGTAAAGTCTCATGTGGTCCCTTGATCAGTCGACCAAACAACAAAGTTACTGGTGCAATTCCAGTTGAGTGATGGGGTGCGTCCCTATAAATGAGTAATGCTGCGGGTACATAAGTATCCCATATCTCTGGTTTTTCATGAGCTAACTTTCCCAAGATGGATATAAAGGTATCATTAAATCGTTCCACTGCACCATTCGAAGCCGGGTGATATGAAGATGTATGAATCTGTTAAGACTGGAAGAGTATAAAGACTTTCTCCATTAGCCTCCCTCTGAACTGTGATCCATTATCAGTTAGAATTCTAAGTGGAAATCCCAACCTTGTAAATATGCCAAGTAGAGATGCACTGTATTGGCCCACATCGAGCAAGAGTCCACTAGTGTAAGTATATAGCAGTTCCTTCTCTTCATTCCGTTGAGAGGTCCGACTATATCCATGGCCACTTTTTCAAATGGTGTACCAGTGATGGACATTCCCCCTAAGATCACTGGTGCTGTCCAGTGCTTTGGGGCCACTCTCAGACATTGAGGACATGACTTGACATATCTGACTATGTCTGCATTTATTCCAGGCCAGTAGTAGTGTGTAGAAATCCTTTGCGTGCTAACATTGATTCCTATGTGTCGACTGAATGATAGACTATAGCTTATATCCAGAATTTGAGCTCTGTGAGAAGAAGAGACAACTAGTTGTGCATGCTCCTGTCCTTCTTTTCCTGCCCTTTGATGGAGAAGTCCATTCTTCATGTACACTTCACCTTTATGTGGGGTGAATGTGCTTTAGGCAGTTTATTAAAACATGCCGTTAAGGAGCTGTTGGCTGCCTGGGCTTGTTTCAATTCCTCCAGTTGAGGATTTATTGGAATTGTCAACGCTGGAGCTTTCCTAGCTTGCTATCTAATCGTCATGGCAGTGATTGTCACATGCTGTACCGGATCTCCTAAATCACGTTGCGACATCCCAACCTCATAGGGTAGATTGGGTCATCTAGGACTGCTGCTTTTGTTTCTCCAGTTACATAACATGAAATTATGTATACCTTTGCCACTGGTAATGATATTGGGACAGCGCTTTTTAAAGGACCATGGATTTCAATTATTTCCTCAGTAACTTTTTCAGGGTTCACTAACGAAGTTGCAATAAGTGCATAAAATTGTAAACCAGTGTCATATAGACACGTGGTAGAAAATCCATTAAGGGTAACTGATTATATTACAGGAATTCTTGTATTGATGACTGTATGTTCATTCTCATATGGGTGATCATCAGTGCTCACTTTCTTTATTTCCTGTTTTGCCATGCATGCAGTGGTATGAGGAGGGGGTTTATGCCGGCATTATTTTGCGTGGTGTCCTGTAATATTGCATTTCAGACAGTACAGTTTCATTTCTCTCAGTGCATTCTGGTTTCTATTTTGGGTGGTGGTCTTTTTCTTTTCTTTTGGTTTACTGTAACTGTTGCCATTATTTTCCCTGGGCTTCTGAAAATTGTCATGCAAAGGAGTGGGTGTGACTTTCAAATCTCTCTTCCATGGCAATAATAGCCTCCAGTTTTTCAGCTCCATGCTGCGTTATGAATGCCTTTGTATCAGCTGACATTCTATCTTTCAGCTGATCTATGATGATCATTTACTGTAGACCCACATATGTTTCCTCAAATTTACCTAATGTGCTCCACTTTTGTAAATATGTTTCTAATCTATCAATAAACTATGCATGGTTTTCTCCTGACTCCTTCCTAGCACTTTTGAATTTCTTCATATAGCTTTCTGCGTCAACCTCAAATCTTGCAAATAATGCCTGTTTGAGTACTTCATAATTGTCGAGTTCTTCAGAACATTGTCTTGAGAACACCTCATAAGCAATCCCTGAGACAATTTGATATTCCATTTACTTTCTTCCAATACATCATAACACACAATCACTCATATCTGTGAAGATAACTTTCAATCGTGTCACTATGTTCTGAAAATGGTTCCAGAGGAAAAGCCATGGCACCGCTTTGAAAAGAAGATGCTTCTGGGTTTGCATTTGCTATTGGGCTGGAATTCAATACTGAAGCCTCTGGATAGCTTCCTAATTCCATTCTCCTATGTTCGAGCTCATTCTCCAACTTCTTAATTTCAGTAGCATGCTGGCAATCTTTATCTTTGTTGTCTATTTCAGCCTGTAGCTTTTTCTCTTCTAATTCTCTGTCCATTTTCAACTTTTCGTGCCTTTCAAATTCCTCCGACACATACTTTGCTAATTCTGAGCACTGGAGATCACATTGTTTCCCTGTTTACAGAAACTGAGTTCTTAATTTCGCCGCTTCTGCCATTCTCTAAAATTTATATCTACTCTGCTAACAGTCGGTAAGATCTGCTCAAAATTCTATTTAGAGATAGATATTCTAAAACATAATAGACTCTAACACAGAATAATTATTCCAAAACAGAATAGATATTCCAAAACATAACTGATATTCCAAAACAGAATAAGCACTTTTTGAGTAGACAGAGGAGTTAGCAAGCTAATCAATCAAACAATTATCCCACGCAGTGGTTTGTAATAAGTACATGTAAAGTAATCACTAATGGCCAACACTGAATTCCAAAATAACCAATTTCACAATCCTAAGCTACTCTAAGGGTAGGGAACATACTGATAGGTATTATAAATATGTACAACTATAAATGTCTATCCCGGACGATGGAGCCTCCAATAAGTTTTCCTGGACGATAAGCATCCAATATCTGGTAAAGTAGATTAGGAACAGCGAGAAAGAAATCCTTATTCGATAAGACCAGCTACCATATAAAATCAAGAATGGCTCATAAGACTCTCTAGGGGTGGAGAAAAATCATAAAGTAAGGCTCTAATAGATAGAAGCAAATTTTTCTGGTAGAAGGACAGGAGAGCCAGGAAAGTTACTGCATTCAAGAGAGGAGGAAGCTCTCTCTTGATAACTTGAACACATGTAGTCTCCCCGCCACATTATACTCTCTATGTTTGATGTTAAATTTATGCAGCAATATCACATTTAACACCACAAAATCTTACATTAATCAACACGAAGAAAGAGAACACTCCTTGTTACAAATTATAACAATATAATGGGAAAACAGGGGGATGAGGGTATGTATGTTCGTGTGACATTTTAAATTCTACACAATTCAATAAATATACCACACAAATAAAAACATAATAACACCATTAATTATATCTAATAATCACTTAAACAGGTCTAGTGTCTTCACAGGTGAGTACTTAAACTATCACAGTTTATTCACCAGTGAGTGCTAAAATGTTTCTTCTATCACTGTAGATATTCTTTTTTTTAAAGTCAGTGAGTACTCTGCTAACATAAGACAAACATTGTCCCATTGGTTATCACGAACTCTAGTGAAAATGTTCAAGGGATCAGTATTGCAACAATACAGGTATTATTGATGTAAGTATTACTTCTGTTAGGCGTCTATCAAAAATGATAGTAATGATGAACTTAGCTGGAGTTCATAATGCTGGTTATGCTGTGTAATATGAGGAGTCAGTGATGGTTAATGGAAATTCGCTCTTGAAGCAGTAGTAAGGTGAATCCCTTCATCTTTCATAGATACCTTTGACCCTTCTGATGACAAGGTACAGTATTATGGAATCTCCCCAGTGGAAGGCAAAAACGAAGACCGCCTTTCCCTGTGGAAAACATGTGCCAAACATACAGCCATACGCACAGAAAATAAGTGAGCAGGGGTTAGGAAAAAGAGAGGTGTGTATGAGAGAGAGAGAGAGAGAGAGAGAGAACAAGAAAGAAAGAAGGTGAAGAGATGATAACAAAAGGGCAGGCTATTCCGATCTGGCCCTGTTGTGTCCCATCTCTCCAACATTTGGATGTGATTCATCTTTTCATATCGACATATGTGGCAGCCTCACACTGCTCCACAATACACGGAAACAGCCATTTCTTGGTTGGGAGGAATAGAGTAAATCACCACAAAACAGCACGATGATGCTGATCTAGCCGGGGAACGCTGGGAAATTTCCCCGGCCAAGAGTGGCGTGCATTGTTCCCTGGCGATTCAGTTCTGTGGCGGTCTTGGTGGCCGACGGCCGCATTGACACCAAGCTGGGAGGGGGAAGGAAACTGTCCCCCTTACACCACCCTCGTCTGTAGATGTGTATACAAGTGGCCAGTGTGACCAGGCCGTGTCACAAATATCCATTTGTCAGGTACTTCTTCTTCTTCGTTCATCCGGAGTTTTTTTTTCGGATGTGATTGCGTTGTGCCTGTTTACAGCAGAGCTGCGTTCTTGCGCCGGTAGGCCGACACATCCGACTTCTGCGGTGTCAGGTACTTAAACATGAGAAGAAGAGAAACAGTCAAGAGAACCACCCAAATATGCCTGACGAAGCCATTTCTGCAGAGCATTCGAGGTATGTCTGCGAATCGATTTGTTCACTTTTATTAAGCAATATAAGGAGATCTCAGTTATGGCTAGTCAGACATTTATTAATTGCTTAAGGTTTGGTAACAGATATTTAGAATAGTTGCTGGAGTTAAGGGATTAAATGTTGGAATAATGTTTAAGCGGCATGTAGTTTTGAGAGAGAGAGAGAGAGAGATGGAGTCTCCATGGCTAAGTGGTTTAACCGTTTGACTTGGGCTCCAACGGTTTGAGTTCGATTCTGGGCTGCATCTTTTGGTTCACGTGTTAATTTTGTCGGAGACTTCTGTGGGTCGTTGCTGGAGCTACGGAGTTCATGCTTTGTGCGTCGCTTTCCGTACTGCGGAAAGAGACCGAGCCAAATGGGATAAAATGCGGTGCAGTGAAGTCGACCCTGATGACTTTTAAGCGACTTTTTTTAAAAGTAGATTTGAGAATAACACCTCCCTCGCCAAAGCGGAATCAGCAAACAGGTCATCTCTATTAAAATATCACCTGTTGGTTTGTCATTGCTAGCATTAGCAGGCGACAAAAAAAAAGAGAATGTAAACAAAGCTTGGATGTGTTTTTAAGCTGTAAAGAGAGGCTAATAGGGTGTTAAATAGCCTCTAAATGTGGACAGATATGTGATCATGTAGTTTAATAATTGGTAGATGGTGAAGTATCCGGATCATAAGGCCGCATGAGTATTCCCTGATATATTGAATGCTGGGTTTGGCCATCATGAGAAATTATATGGTGTTGCTGGTTTCATGGGGGAATCCATAACATGTGTTTGATTTACAGTCGGTGCAGATGTGTCACTGGTTGTTCTTGTTGTCAATAAGGAACTACTTGTGTATTATGTGTGCAGGTTCAAACAGTGTTGTCCTGTTGGGGCAGTGTATACAGTATGTGACTGATGATGTTATGTATTCGCTTATGGCTGTTGTGTCCTGGCTGTCACATGCATCATGATGTTGTCTTGTCATTTAATGGTTGTCATTACAGAGATGTGTTGTTTGAGATCTATGAATCTAACTAATGCTGAGATGTGGTGTGCAGCTGTCGTCAATGTATGTGGCAAGCGCAGGGCTTAACCTGGCCAGTGTGAATAATGTGGTAGACTGTGTCTGAATGAACAGCAGGGGAATGTATATGTACATTATTAATTCATATGCATTTGATTTATGAAGTTAAATATGTTAATGTTGTTTACTTTTGTTGCAGGATGTAACTCCTCAGTTATAGTTATGAGGGAACATTCCTGGTTTTTTTTTCTTACCCCCATTTTTCCTCATCTCTCATTTCCCCTTACCCCCCATTTCCCCCTCCACTTCCACCTGATTCAATAGTCGAGCCTTCCATACCCTAGTTTATGCATGTATGGTTAGAGTTGTGGTTTTTTTTTTCTGATGAAGTGGTTGGTTATTTCCCCCACTAATGTTTGTGTCCATGACCATGACTGTAATTATGTTTTTGGTTAGCTTGTGACCTTTCCTTGCGCTTGTCCCAGTAAGCCTGTGGATGTGAGTGTCTCGGGTAGGCACTGAGGGTACCCACAGACTCGGTTGAACATAGCTGAGGTATCCCCATCGACCAGAGACCACTCACTGTTGGTAATGCCAGGCAGCAGTTATTATTGTGGGATTTTTTGAGTTCCATTTACTGTACGCGTTAACCACTGAGCTGTGGGGTGAGATCATTAGAGAGTCCATCCGTATTATCATTAGTTTTAGCCCTGAAATTCCTTTATGTTCTTATTGATCTGTTGGATGGGTGCTCGGTTAGGCAGCAGTGACTCTCTGTGGGAACAGGTCAATGTGGATCAATGATGTGTTGTGCCTGGGTGTCCATTTACTTTCAGCCATGAGATTCATTCAATAAAGATTTCATCATAGTTATTGATGATGTGTTATGTTTAGTCTTTGTTGTTCAAGTGATGTTAGTCATTGTAAGTTATATTTCACAAAAGTATCATGGTAGTTCTTGTCCTAAACATAAGCTACACGTGAAGACTCTGAATGAATAGAGAATGGGATGATCATCCCTCATAAAGGGCATGACTGAAACTAAAGATATTCATTCTATATTCTATTTCAAAGAAAGAATCACAAATATCTTCTGAGTAATTCTCCAAATCTATTCTTACTTCCACTATAACACATACGTTCTGCTATAAATTCAGATTCTTCTGTTCTATCTGTTAATCCAAGTCTATTCAGTATGATTTTCAACTTACCAAAGTCTTCAGGACTAAGAAATTTTAAATATAATTCTCCTGAACTGACACCACATCCTTCATTGACAATGAATCTCGACCAAATGCACCAGATATTGGAATTTTCTGCAGACATTCCATCCTCTCATCTAAGCAACATAACTTATGTTAATGTGAATTACTCTCCCCGCACCAATAAAACTAGCTCCCGAGCTGAGCCCTCTCCAGCTGGAAAAAACGACGACATTCTAGCAGGTGCAGCTGTATTTTTCCAAGAATTGCTTGGGATGGGGTTTAATTCTGGAGTGGCCTGCCTCTGTCCTGTGCAGTTTTTTTTTTTTTACTGTAGAGGCGATTTCTAATCTTAGCCGTTAGTATGTTACGCTAAAAGATTCAAGGAGTGGCCTGCTGTAATGTTTTTGAAACTCAAATTAAAGTGATTGTCGCTCGGTATCCCTGATAGATTTCTTAATGGAGCAGGGGCTTGACATAATAAATGTCACAGTAACCTACCACTGCAGCTGCTTATGATTCAGCCGATTATAGCGCGGAATTTTTGTAGAACTTCGTTCGTTGCCAACTCTCAAGAATGAAAGTGCTTGTTGACCAGTGCTGACCTCACACAATAGTTGTTTTTTTCCCTAAATGTTTATTTCATACAAAGCAATGTATATTTACAAGGTGTAATGTGTGGTTGTTTGTGTATATCACAGAACGTTGCTGTTTGTTAGTGTTAAGTGACACGTGTGTGAATAAAACAAATACATGCTTATAAATTATGATAATAAAGCATTTATGGCATAGTGTATGTGAACACACATTCCTTGCATATGCTTTATTTCCACATCCACAAGTTTACGCGGAATGCATGTTACACCTGACCAACTCTCTCTCTCTCTCTCTCTCTCTCTCTCTCTCTCTCTCTCTCTCTCTCTCTCTCCTCTCTCCATCTTTCTCTCTCTCTCTTTCTCTCTCTCTCTCTCTCCCTCTCTCTCTCTCTCTCTCTCTCTCTCTCTCTCTCTCTCTCTCTCTCTCTCTCTCTCACACACACACACACACACATTCTGTCTTGATCTATCTCGTGCTTTCTTGAGATAGGAGTACATTGAATGCCGTGGGTTTGAGCAATCACCTTTACATTACTATCCCCTTAAAATATGGCTTCCCCATAATTACTGGGTGACATAGTTACAAAGGTAAAGGATCACTTTTTTTTTTTTTTTTTTGGTTCATTTCTCTTTTATCATAGAAAGGGGCTTTGGTGTATTCTTCCGCATTGAAACCAATTCCCAGATCTTTTTTATTTGCTTCTGGAGAAGTTTCTTCTAGTCTCAGTGAGTCGGTGGCCTGATATCAAATTACAGGGTGACGCTGTAGTGCAGGGGTGGACAAACTACGGCCCGTGGGCCGCATGTGGCCCAGTAACTGATATTATGCAGCCCTCGGGGGCATTACAAAATAACAATTTTTACTTTGTTTTTAAGTTATTTTGGTGAATTTTTTCAGAATTTCATATACCGTTATGATTGTTTTAATGTTATGTGTCCAGAAAGGAAAATAAATGACACTACTTTATCAAGGAGAACTGTGGTCAGACGTGTTGTCAAGATAAGTGACAATTTGATGCATAAACAACAAGACGCAAGTAAACAATTTTTGTGGTACTTTCTTGCATTGGATGAGAGTACCGATGTACATGTTACTGCCTGATTATTGATATTTATACGTGGATTAAACGTATACAATCTCACTTTCAAACTCACTGAAGAGTTACTGGGTGTTGACTCACTCAAAGACACAACCACAGACCGCGATATATTCAATGCTGTTACTAAATGTAGTGAAAGCGAACTGGGTTGGTTTGGAAAAAGATGGCAAGTGTTACAACTGACGGAGCTCTTGCTTTGACTGGGGGAAAAATGTAGGTCTGGTAAAGTTGATAAGTGATAAAGCAGAATATCCTGACCACACATTATTACCACTTCACTACGTGATCCATCAAGAAAGTCTGTGTAAAACTGTTTGAATATCAAGTATGTTATTGACCCAGTTGTCGGTGTCATCAACCTCATCAGATCAAGAGGACTTAATCACAGACAGTTCAAGGCATTACGTGACGATTTGGAAACTGAATATTCCTATGTTCTGTACCACACCAGTCTCGGCAAAGTGTTAAGGCGAGTATGGGACCTCATAGAAGAAATAGTGTTGTTCCTAGAGATGAAGGGCATTGAATTTGACTTTAATACTAACATTGTCAATAAAGAGTTGAAGTTAGACTTTGTTTGCCATTGAAATTATGGAAAAGTTAAATGAACTGAATGTCAGACTTCATGGCAATGGTGTGTTTGCACATAAATTGTATGTACATGTAAAATCATTTCAGGCAAAATTGTCACTGTTCTCCGGACAAGCAAATGAAAAAGGTTTTGTCACTTCCCTTTGCTGAAACAAGAAACCTTTTCTGGTGAAATGACTGAAAAATACAAAGCCCAATTAGATGCACTGACTGAAGAATTATGAAGGAGATTCCAAGATTTTAAGAACTTAGAGCCACAGTTCAGTATGCTATATTTCCCGTTTAGTGCAGAAGCTGATACAGCCACAGAGGAGGAGATACAGTTGGAGCTGCTTGACTTACAAGCAGATCATGATCTGAAAGAGAAATTCAAGTCAGATGGTTTGCTGGATTTCTGTCGATCTTTATCAGAAGAACTATTTCCTAACTCGAAAAACTTTGCAGCTAAACTGTTATCATTGTTTGGATCAACATACATTTGCGAACAAGCATTTTCTTGCTTGAAGATCAACAAATCTAAGAATATGTCTTTATTGTCGGACGTGCTGTCATGCGAATTTCAACAAGTAAACTTGCCCCATATTTCAAGAATATTGTCAAAAATTGCACGCAGTTACGTACATCTACGTAATATGTGTTCAGAGACGGTGGAAAGAACGCAGGCAATGAATTACCTGGGGATACGGTTTGATCGAAGCCTTGCTTATAATGAGCACATAGACCAGGTGATAACATAGGCCAAGCGGGAGTTGGCTGCGATGCGGGTGATGGCGGCAGCAAACTGTGAGCAGCGCCATCTATGTCTTCTATACGAACGGCTGGTCATGTCTATTTGTGAGTATGCGATGGCAATCCTGACTCTCAGCCGTAAGCAGATAGAAAGGATGGAAAGGATACAGAATGAAGCCATGCGCATTATTCTTGGATGTACAAGAGATACAGCATGCAAGGCGATGCGCTACCTTCTTGATTTTCCAACCATTGAAGACAGAATACAAGTCTGCAGAGGTCGCGCCTACCTCAGAGTTAACGCAAACACAAAACATCCACTGCATAGTGAAATTATTAAGGTGAAGGGCAGCAGGCTAAATAGAGGACGGTCGTGGATGGGTCAAGCCGAAGACATTCTTCAACAGGTGTGTTCACTTGAGGACTTAGAACCTGGCGAGGAGTGGGTACAAGTGCCAACAGATTTCTGCACATCCTTATCAGTTTGCATCCAGCTAGACAGAAAATGCAGACAAGAAAACCCGGCTGCTGTGGAGGCGGAAGTACAAGCGTTGATTTTCGAGAATTCGCTAGACGGTGATGCATTCATTTACACAGATGGGTCGGTCGTCCGACATGTGAGAAGCTCATGGGCCTTTACGGCTCAGGCCGAAGGGAGAATTGTGAAGGAGGACTCTGGTGCTTTTGCTGAGACCACAAGTAGCCTGACTATGGAAGTCATGGCAGTAAGTAAAGCAATAACATGGCTCGAGACACAGACATTCACTAGGGCATGTTTCCTTAGCGACTCAATGAGCATGCTCAAGAGGATAGAGGGGGGGAGATCCGAAGAGAATGGTTGCTGTCTCTGGAGCGGTCTCGGCTGGTAAAGATTAGTTTCATCTTCGTGCCAGGGCATGCGGGAGTACAAGGGAAAAAGCGGGCTGACAAGCTCGCAGGTAACGCTACTGTGGAGGGCGGACGCGCCATGGACCAGGCTGACATTCTGAATGCTCTACGAGAAGTAAGACTTTTGCGAGAACCAAGTGATGACTGTGAATCTACAACCATGGCCAGACTGCGAGAGCAGCAAATTAAAAGAGGGGTGGCCAAACAAGAACACTACGCAGGAAGCCAAAGAAGACTGATAAACCAACACAGAACTGGTGTCGTTAGCCGCTACACGCTGCGGAATATGCTGAGGAGGGGATCCGAGCACTTATAGACTGAATGGTTCGATGTGCAATGAGGATGATCTGTCGACTAACTAATTAACTAACTAACTAACGTACTTCTTGTTATAAATCAACAATTGTAAAATGACAATGTGATCGGTTTGTGAATAAATTAAAGCCACTGATAGATTGAAAGGTCGTGAAAGTTTGCAGAGAACAATAATGGAGAGGTGTAGGCCCTATAGCTGGAAAGAGAGGAAGAGGAAGGCCAAAGAGATGATTGGTGCAGGATGTGGCGGATGATCCCCAGATGGGTGTATCGGACGCGGTACATCTTGCTTGTGATCGAGAAGTTTTCCGGAAGGTTGTTATGGGAGCCAGGTTCTGCAAAGGACATGCTACTGAATGAATGAATCATTGACGATCATTGATGACACTTTCCACATAAATGTAAGAACGGGTGCAGAATTCGAATATACCTCTCAAAATATCTGAAGACATATGAGAACAGCATAGAAAATACAATTAAATACATTATTATACAAATATTTTAATTATATAAATGACAAATGTAATTTCAAACAGTCATTGTGCACGGAATATTAGACTAACCTGTCATGTCACTCAATCACCAGAGTTGTGGATCAGCTCCATGTTTCTGTCTCGACCATGCCATGTGGCCAAGCCATCCAGATATTTACATCTCGGTCTTCCCCTTGGTCTCTTCCCTTCGAACTTGCCAGTTGTCACCAAGTTCTCCAAGTCATTTCTTCTCATAAAATGCCCCAAAAAATTTGATTGTTTACATCTAATTACTCTAATCAGTTTACGATCTTCATTTGTTTCTTGAAGGACTTGTTCATTGGTTTTTCTGTATGTCTATGGTATTCTTTGCATTTCCCGTAGAAGCCATATTTCCACGGCCATCAGTTGTTTTTCAGCTTGACTGCTCATTGTCAACGCTTCACGTCCATACCGAATGTGTAGGTTCTATGTAGAACTTCAACGCTCTTTTTCTCCTTTCAATATCATCATCATCATCAAGTGCCATGCCGGCTGGCGTAGGCGTTCATGGCTCTCCATAGATCTCGGTCTTTGGTTTTCTGGATCAACTCTGCTGCTGATATTCCTCCATGCCACTGTCTCAATCCATCCAGCATCACTTCTCTTGGTCTACCTCTGCCTCTCTTCCCCTCGATCTTTCCCGTTGTTACGATGTTCTCCAATGCCTCTCTTCTCATCACATGACCGAGGAAAGCTGTTTGTCTCTGTCTTATTGTTGTATATAATGTTCTAGATTCGTTAGCCTGTTTCAGGCAGTCGTCGTTAGTTACTCTGGCAGTCCAAGGAATTCGCAACATTCGTCTCAGGAACCACATCTCTGTTGCTTCTAATTTCTTCTTAATTTGTTCATTTACATTCCAAGATTCACTGCCATACAGCAAAACTGGTTCTACATAGCATTTCATCACTCTCTTTCTTACATTCAGTGATAGTGACTTATTGCATAAGATACTCTTCATTTTCTGAAATGCGGCTTTTGCCTGCCCTATTCTGCTCCTAATCTCTGTTGTACATCTTCCATCTGATGTTATAAATGCCCCTAGGTATCTAAAATCATCAACTTGGTTAAGGATTTTCCCTTCTATTTCTATGTCACATTTTGGTGTCACCATTTTCTTTGATATTACCATTGTTACTGTTTTCTTGATATTCAAGGAGAGTCCTTTCCTTGCACTCTCTGTTACTACAACGTCTAATAATTGTTGTAGGTCTGTTGAATTATCCGCCACCAATACCCTTTCAATATATATCTCTTTATTGGTCAGTATATTTTTCATCTTGCAAAAGGCTACCTTCGCAATGGCAATTCTTGTTCTAATCTCTTCAATGCATCTCCCATCAGATGTTATGACTATTCCGATTAACTTGCTTAAGAACATGCCCATTTACTCGTATATCACATAGTGGTATTTCCTTCTTCCCAGTGACGACCATAATCTGTGTCTTTTTACTATTCAATTCCAACCCTAGTTACTCACTGTGTGCAACAACAGCATCTACTAAATGTCGCAGGTCCTGTTCTTTGTTTGCAGTCAAGACTGTATCATCTGCATATTTAACGTTATTGATGTATCTTCCCCCAGTGTTGATTCCTTTCATGTCTTCTGTATTTCTGAAAATATATTTACTGTACAGGGAAAAAAAGATCTGGAGACATTACACATCCCTGTCTCACATCTCTTTTAATAGGCTGATATTCACTTACATCATTATGAATTCTGATGGCATGCCATGAGTCTGATTAAGAAAAGTCTGGTTGAGTAGATTACTGTAGAACAATGGTAGGATGAATTGTCATGGGGTATCAGAGGAAAGAAATACACCGGGAAGCGGTTATTCGTAAGAGCCAATCGAATCACGAGCTCGGGACACCTGATGTGTTGGGCGAGCGATCAGTGGGCAGTTGAGAGTTAGCCTGCGGAAAAATACAGTGAAGTACAAATCGTAGGAAAACGACAAGTCAACAATCTAAGATGGAAATGTGGACAGTAATTCAACTGTAAACATGAAACCTACGATTCGAACGGCAAGGGATGGAGTTGAAGAGTTGCGGAGTCCGGTTGTGTAGCAAAAGAGATGCCCAGTACACACCAGGCTGGTAAACACACGGCAGTACAGAAAACTAGGTGAGCCGTGTCGCTCGCTGGATCGAGGGCCCGGTCATGACGCATTACGAACTGTAAGTTGGTGAATTGTTCTAGTGAGTAGTGAGTGATTGATTATGGACTAGGACTGCTCACTGTCTCAAAGAGTCAGCTGGTGAAATTAGAGCGCATACAGAATGAAGCTATGCGGGTCATTCTGGGATGCACCAGAGACACTCCAGTAGTGTGTATGCGTTACATCCTTGGTCTGCCTACTGTTGCTGGTAGGCACAAGGTGATGCAAGCGAAGGCATACCTCAGAGTAGCTGCAGACACAGATCACCCGCTGCATGAGGCGCTGGGTGTAGTTAAGGGTCAGAGACTGATAAGAGGGAAATCATGGATGACTCAGGCGGAGGATACGATCAGACAGGTGTGCCCCTTGGAGAACATCAGGCGAGGAGAGGAGTGGGTCAGAGTGCCAGCCGTGCAGTCAGACTTGTGCAGAGTTATAATCACATTGAGCAGGGAGTGGCCAGCAGTGGTCACGGAAGTGGAAATTCAGCAACTAATTCAGAAAAATTCTCGCCCGGGTGATGTGATTATCTACACGGATGGGTCGGTGTTGAGAGGTAGGAGAAGTGCCTGGGGGTTCTTGGCAAAAACTAATGGTCGGCGTTTGGTGCAGGAGAGCCTGGCGTATGATGACACTACATCTAGCTTAAGAATGGAGGTGGAGGTGGTCAGTGCAGCTTTCCGCTGGATAGAAAACACGATACATACACACATAGTGGTTGTAACTGACTCAGAAAGCATGCTGAGAAGGGTGAGAACAGGCAAGCTTCGTGCAGAGTGGCTTGCTTCGCTTCGGAGGTCACGGGTAGCAAGCATCACCTGGATCTTTTCTCCTGGGCATGCCGGTGTGCTGGGGAATGAACAGGCGGACAGATTGGCTGGCTCGGCAAAACTTGGTGGAGTATTGATGCATGACAAGGCAGACGTTGTTGCGGCCTTGTAGGAGCACGTGTACACCTCGGAGAATCAAATGGATCACCATAGTCTGGTAAGAATGAAACAGCGAGGTGTGATGAGGGGATCTGGCCGACGCTCGACGCTCAGAGGAAAGGCGAGACAGACATATAATCAGATTGCTACTGGAACTATTAGTGTTGGAACTCTTCACTGGCTGCTGAGGATGGGGACGGAGCGCTTATGGGAATGTCCCGAATGCTGTGATGTCGGTTCCTAAATCAATCAATCAATCAGTGAGTAATTATATAATGGTGCTATGAATAAAGTCATTTATTCGTTAGGTCGGCTTTTGGAACTGCTATTCTTTGTGCTATTTGGTGTGTTCATTCTTAAGTTGTCAGTACAACATAACCCCTACCAGTACATTGGCAATTATGGGGGACATCACGGAGACTGAATCTAGGGAACGGAGGACGATACAAAAGTGAGCGATCCTCACGGAAAAAGTAATCAGCTTGGAAAGTTCTAGTGATAGGTCGAAGTTAAGAACAAATATTAAAACACGACTAGTGGAAAGCCTGCAACAGTATGAAGCTACAAAGATACCATTGTATTAATTGTGAACTATAATATGATTTGTGATAGCAAAGATCGGTGTGGAATAAGATATGGGTGCAACAATAGGCGATACTCAACAAGGCCGTAGAAAGAGTTATGAGGAAAAGTCAGAGTAGAAACTTATGAGTTATAGACCAGTAGTGAACATTATTGGAAGTGAGTTAGAACAATAAGACTATCACAACGATATGAGGGTGCTCGAGAAGGTGGTGTTTAACAGCAGGAGTGATAACATTGTGTGAATACTACAGACGGTATCTGGCCTCTGTAACAACGTATTGCAGCGAAAGAAGACACGATTCCCATCAGATCTGATTGAATTCAAGTATGTTAACAGAAGATGGCACTAAGTTGTGGTCCATAGTCTGAGGGCAGTACCCGAAAATTAAGAACATTGCCGACAGGGAAAATAGACATTAATGGTGAAAGTGGGTTGTCATCATAACATGATATACTAATATAGCAGTCAGCTGCCGATTCTTCAAAAGTTGATAAGAAAAGGAGGGCTGGGTATAAGCCTGTAAACAGTCAAGGCAATCTACAGAACTGCGTCTGAAAATGGAAATAATATTTACAAAGACGAGTAGCAGCAATACAAACAACGGAACCCACGTCGCATCTCAACGTTACTATTTCGGATTAACTTTGCGTTGTGCCTAAGTGACAACACCGTAAAGATTCAAAAAGTCCAAATCAAATAAATGCAGAAACATTATGGCATCCTGCCACAAGAATAACAGTGTAGAGCCGTCTTCGGGGGCTGCACGCATTAGAGTGCCTTCACAGACTAATCATGTCAAAACTAGTATCTCTTCCAGAAATGTGTTCCAGGACAGTGGGTAGTACCCTATGAGATATCTACACCTCTAGTGAGGAGCTGCACCTGACGACCAAGTTTATCCATGTCAACTTGTGAATGGAACCGAGACGGCCACGCCGAGTGATATCAAGTCCGGAAGCAAGCGGAAGTTGAGCTGGGCATCGGGACAAGCCGCTTGAAACATCATCGCTAGATATATACAGGGCAAGTTAATTCTAATTAATTTTGTATGTATACTGCTCGATTACAGAGAGCTATCAGACATCTTTGTATGATATTGTTCAATCAGCTTGATGAATTAGATTGTCTTCCACAGAGGCTATGTTAGTTAGTTAACCTTTGATAGTTACAGTCGATTGTTCAATAGAGTTACAGGTTACTAAAACCAGATCAGCGGTAACACCGACTGCGTGTACAGATAGTAATAGATATACCACTCAGTAGATACATCATATAACCATGCCTGCATGGTCAGACTTCATAACTTTAGTGTGAGAAGTGGGTTGACAGTGAAAGAGCTTTGGACAGAACTTCAGAAACGGAATGATAACCAAGGTAAAGACCAGCAGAATAGACCCAAAAGTAGAGATCACAGAACTACTCAATATAGACCAGCCCTACCGAGACCAGCCAAGGTAGCTCGATCAGGGCCAGTAAGTGAATGTACACATTGTGGTCGCCAATATGGGTCTCTTGAAATAGGCGATAGAAACCCTAAGTACGACTCATACATCAGAAACCGTCCTTCCAATAGAGTCGAGAGGTACGCAGACTACATAAACAGTCAAAACTGTTGGGTCTGTAACAGCTTGGGCCACATAGCCAGAGAGTGTAGACTGAGACAACTGACTAAAGAAGAACATGACCAAAAGACAAACGTAGGTGACATAGCGACAGACGTAAATAAGAGACAAGAGTTCGGTAACCCCACGTGTAGGCATACAGTGCCTACAAGAGAGGCGAATGCGAGCAACATTCACAACGGGACTTTGAAAGTCCACAATGCACTCGTGAACGGAAAGTTAACAACCTGCGTTAGAGATACTGGGGCGTCAATAGTAGGTGTGGATCAGAGTCTGGTACTGAACAGTGAATACACTGAAGATAGTGTGACATGCCGCACCTTCGGCGGCACAAAGGAAAAGTATGCTATAGCATGGGTTCATATATCCTGCCCATACTATGAAGGGAGAATACGAGTGGCGGTATTACCTAGTCCATGTGCACCACTTATGATAGGTAACATACGGGGGCAAAAGATTGTATGGAAGAGGAAGCCCGGACATGGGATTATAGTAAGGCACATGGCAATGCGATTACCAGACAGCAGACTAAGGAAGACAAGAAAGAAGATAACGTGGTCATACCTCGGGCTGACCAGACAGACAATAGACTGGTCCCAGACATCCAAACCGACGACTTTGCAAAACAACAAAGAGACGACAATGCACTGCGGACGTGTTTTCAGCGGGCAAACCACCCACCTAAACAATCTAAAGAGGGTAAGTGGTCGTTTGTAATTGATAAGAACATCCTCACGAGAGAGTATAGCAAAGGAGCAACGCTTCTCTCACAAACCGTGCTGCCGTTACATCATCGCAGCAACGCGCTGAAATTAGCGCACGACTCCCCATTTGCAGGCCATATGGGGATGGCCAGGACTAGACAGAGATTATTATCTCAGTTCTACTGGCCAGGCTATTGTAAGGATGTCAGAGGCCATGTCCGATCATGTGAACTGTGCCAAGCGAACCTCACAAAAAGGAAGGCATCCAAAGGCTAAAATCCAGGAAACGGACTTGGCTTCTAGACCGTTCGAAAAGATAGCTGTCGACATTGTGGGACCCCTCAATACGACAACGGACCGAGGGAATAGGTACATCCTAACGATGATTGACCTATGCACACGATGGCCAGAAGCGATTCCCTTGAAATCCGTAGCATCTAGATCCATCGTAGAAGCATTCCTCCTTATATTCAGTAGAATAGGATTCCCATCATGCATCCTATCGGATAGGGGTACCCAGTTCATCTCAGAAGCCACACAGTGCGTAATGAAGTTAATGGGGATAAAGCAATCATTCAGCTCCCATACCATCCCAAGACCAACGGAGTGAATGAGAACTTTAATGGGGTACTGAAACGTACTCTGGCCAAAGTCACGGCGGAATGTCCAAAAGACTGGAATGTGATGCTCCCAGCAGTTCTGTTTGCATACCGGGAGGTGCCACAAGCAAGCACAGGATTCTCCCCATTCGAGTTAGTGTACGGGGCAAACCCAAGGGGTCCATTGCTACTGTGGAACGAATTGCTCACAGGCAAAGTACATGACTCCCTGAAAAGGGAGGCATATGACATGGTGACAAACCTAAGGGAGAAAGTAGTCACGGCATGTCAAGTAGCAAGAGAGGCATTGCAGATCGCTGGACAGAAATATAGACAGTATGACAACCGGAAGGCCAAGACATTAGACTTTAAAGAAGAAAATAAAATCTTGTTGCTCCTCCCAGACCCCAGAGAATCCCTCATTGTATCATGGCAGGGACCATTCCAAGTATTGCAGAGAATTAGTAATGTAGATTATCAGGTGCAGGTAGGCAATAAGAAAAAGATCTACCATATCAATATGCTGAAACCGTTCGTAGACAGAAAGACGGATGAGACAGTAACAGTAGAAGAAGGGGGAAATCCTAGAACTGCCTCTGGATGCTGGGTCATTAATGAACAGCAAAACGACGCAGTCGGGGATGAAATTCCAACACCTGACGTTTGGAACGATGACAACTGGAGAGGAATACAGCTAAACCCGGAATTATTAAAACAAGACAAAGCCAAACTGGAAAGGTCTATAGTAAAATTTAGACACATATTTTCCAACAAACCTAGAAGCTCTGATCTGATAACTCATAAAATCACCCTATCATCTAATGTACCAGTAAGGGTGAAACCGTATCCTATTCCGGTCCACTTCCTTGAGAAAGTAACATCTGAATTATCTGACCTTGACCGGTGTGGTATCATTAGGAAATCCACTTCAAATTACTGCTCACCGTTGGTCATAGTAAAGAAAAAAGATAACACCCTGAGGATATACGTTGACTATAGAAAGATCAATGCATTAACCCTCTTAGATGCGGAACCCATGCCGAACATTGACGATCTCATTAACGGCATGGCCAAATCACAAATTTTCTCCAAAATCGATTTAACCAAGGGATATTGACAAATCCCTATGGATGAAAAGTCCATGTATATCACGGCTTTCGCTACACAGTTAGGCCTTTATGAATGGGCCTATATGCCTTTTGGTTTACAGAACGCACCAAGCACATTCATTCGAATGATGCGCAGGCTACTGCAAGGCATCGAAAATGTAGCCACGTATATGGACGATATATGCATCCATTCTACGAATATAGTTAAACACACCGAGGTCATGGAGCAGGTGCTTCAGAGAATTCAAGACCACGGGCTGAAAGCTAAGCCCATTAAGGTCGAAATAGGTTATTTAGAAGTACAGTTCCTTGGATACAGAATCTCCAACGGGTTTCGGCAAACCGACCCTACTGTGGTTACAAAGATTTTGCAAATTAAAGCTCCCACCACAAAGAAAGAGGTAGGAGCGTGTTAGGACTTATTAACTATTATCAGAAGTCCATACCGAACTTCGCCGATATGACTGCAACTTTCTCCGAACTACTGAAGAAAGGTCAACCGACAAAGGTAAACTGGACAGACAAACACAGCAGACTATTGGAGGAAATTAAGACACTCTTCAGTAGACAACCTATCTTAAAACTGCCAGATATCTCAAAAGACTTCATTCTTCAAACTGATGCGAGCTCCTACGCAATCTCCGCTATCCTGCTACAGTACCATCAGGGACGATTACACCCCATACTCTACTCTAGTAGGAAACTTACAGACACCCAAAAGAACTATTCCATCACTGAACTGGAAGCCTTAGCGCTGGTTGAAAGTGTTAAGAAATTCTCCAAATATTTGTTGGGGAAAAAGTTCATTGTATTGTCTGACAATAAACCACTAAAGGTATTCAAAGAGGGCCATCCAAAAAACTCTCGGATACAACGGTGGTCCTTACTTCTGCAGGACTATGACTTTGATATTTGCCACATACCAGGCAAAGATAACAACCTTGCAGATGTACTGAGTATACTGTAGAAAGACATTAGAAATGTATAAACGACTTGACATGTAATTACTGTGATCATTGGCACCTTGCCGTCTTGACAGACGATAGTTTGTGCTTTAAACAGGCATATTAACTTTTACCTATGGCGGTAGCGAATGTGACTGATAAGGCCAATTTGCGCTGTATATGTCCGTTCACAGTGGGTGCATGTGAAGAAATGGTCATTTCCACCATCATGCACCATTTTACGTCTCAAACGCTTGGTGTGTGACTTATCTGCAATAATTTTCTCCTTTGTCTTTATTCCATTTCTGAAGTTTGCCCTCCATGCAACACGTTCAGCGGCGACTTGCTCCCAATGTGCATTATCAATGCCTGTATCAATCATGTCCCGCTTACACACATTTTTGTATCATAGTAGAGGCCAACCCTGAGATCTCTTACCCATCTGTAATTCACCAAAAAAGATGTCCTTTGATATTCTACCATCATCCATCCTCCTAAGATGTCCTATCCATCTAAGTCTACGAAGACTGAGCATGGAATAAACCGTCACACAACCTGATCTTTCCAATACTTCAATATTTGTGATTTTGTCTTGCCACTTAATACCAAGAATTCTTCACAGACACCGCATATGAAAGCTGTTTAAACGTTTCTCTTGGTGTGAGTAAGTTGTCCAGGTTTCACTGCCATAAAGAAGAGTACTAAGGACTCAGGCTTGATAGACAGAGACTTTTGTTTTGGCAGTGAGCTTCCTGTTCTCCCAGACTCTTTTTCTTAACCTGTTCATTGTTGTTGCTGCCTTACCAATCTGGATGTTGATTCTCTCCATAGCACAACGCCTGGGCTAAAATATAGAGATCATGTTTTGCCCATGCAGCATGATCCCTCTCTCGGCCTGCCTAGTTCACTCCAGAGGAAAGGTAACACCTCTACATCTGGAACAAGACAAGCTGCAGAAGCTGCCGGATCAGCAATATATATTGGTGTCAGGTCTTAGTCAGATATGACTGAGCTACCGTATAACAGTAGACGGTACAACCTGCTTTCTGTTAGCACAGAACGTTGGGCGGCGCTTACCAAACCCGACACCCCACATTGTGACAACGGCTTCGGGTGGAAGAGCCCAATTGGGAGGGTACAAGCCTTACCCTGGTGCGAGGAAATGGAACCTAAAGGCAAAATGTCATAGCAGGGCAGACCAGGCAATAAGCCTTGGTTCGCGGCTGGTCTAGGATCGAAGCTCTGACAGGCGGACAGTTAGCGCATTACTTTGCTGATCCGGCAGCTTCTGCAGCTTGTCTTGTTCCAGATGTAGAGGTGTTACCTTTCCTCTGGAGTGAACTAGGCAGGCCGAGAGAGGGATCATGCTGCATGGGCAAAACATGATCTCTATATTTTAGCCCAGGCGTTGTGCTATGGAGAGAATCAACATCCAGATTGGGTATATATATATATATATATATATATATATATATATATATATATATATATATATATATATATATATATATATATATATATATATATATATATGCCGTGAATATTCTATGAGCGCTAGATGCAGAATCTCTACCCTGTTTGCGACGGTGATGATGACAAAATATATTGTCATGAGTTGCTGCTGTGGTCACGTTGCTGCATCCAATAGTGCTATAGAGGTTAATGGTTGTTAATACACCCATGGCCGAACGTGTTTACATTGGCCAATTGATGATATATTGGCATCAACAATACCTGGATTGATACCCATGGTCTTAGACTTCATCGGTGAGATCACAACCCAGAGAAGACTGGTTGGCGCACAGATCGTTTGTTATGCCAGACACACCTCTTGTCCGATATTGACACCTCACTACAAGTAATTGGAGAGGTTTCGCTGTGGTGCAAGTATTCTATATTTCCAACTATGCGGTGGCACTTCTGTACCAATACATTTCTGCCTGGCGATGCTGAGATCTTTTCACTATAGCTATTCCCATTATTCTCTTTAGTTACGTTTAAGCTCTACCACTCTGCACAGATTATAATAACTAGCTATTTAAAACGAATTCAACGCGAATCATATTTTCACAATCTATTCGGCTAGTCACAAAATACACTTCGTTTATTCTAGCGCAATCACTCATCGTTACAAGTTAACAAAACCACTCAACAAACACAACTAACAACACGCTAGTAGCGGCGCAATGTGTGGCCGTGCTATTTGAACAAAGAACCAGGTCCAGATTTGATCACGACTCCAGCCCCACTAATTTCCTGGAGGAGACGCTGTCCCCTCGCTTACGAGTCGTCATGCCGCCTTCGTTCAAGGGGTGAATCTGTAAACCCTCTCGATCTTCATGCTGAATTGGATCATGGCAGTATCTTCCACCATCTGATGTTATAAATGTCACTAGATATTTAAAACTATCCATTTGGTGAAGAATTTTCTCTTCTATCTCTATTTCACATTTGGGTGTCACCTATTTCTTTGATACCACCGTTGTTACTGTTTTCTTGAAATTCAAGGGGGGTGCTTTCTTTGCACTCTTTGTTACTACAATGTCCAAAAATTTTTGTAGATCTTATGCATGATCCACCATCAAATACGGTGTCATCTGCATAGCGTATATCCTTTGTACTGAATGCAGGCGGCTGGGGTAATACTGTCCACAACACCAGTGAATACATTCCTCTGGTGTAATACTGTCCACAACACCCAGTGAGTGCAGGCGGCTGTAATAATACTGACCACATTACCCAGTGAGTAGAGGCGGCTGGGGTAATATTGTCCACAACACTCAGTGAGTGCAGGCGGCTGGGGTAATACTGTCCACATCACCCAGTGAGTAGAGGCGGCTGGGGTAATACTGTCCACATCACCCAGTGAGTGCAGGCGGCTGTAATAATACTGACCACATTACCCAGTGAGTAGAGGCGGCTGGGGTAGTATTGTCCACAACACCCAGTGAGTGCAGGCGGCTGGGGTAATACTGTCCACATCACTAACTGAGTACAGGCGGCTGGGGTAATACTTTTCACATCACCCAGTGAGTACAGGCGGCTGGGTAATACTGTCCACATTACCCGGTGAGTAGTGGCGGTTGGGGTAATACTGTCCCCATCACCCAGTGAGTGCAAGCGGCTGGGGTAATACTATCCGCAGCTTCCCAGCTGAGCCCTCTCCAGGCTGAATAAAAATGACATCATTCTAGCAAGTGCAGCTGCATCTTTCTGGTAATTGCGCGTATATGTGTGTGTGTGTGTGTGTGTGTGAGGGGGGGGGGGGGGGTAATTCTGGAGTGGCCTGCCTCTGTCCTGTGCTTGTGTGTGTGTGTGTGTTTTTTTCCAACTGTAGAGGCGATTTCTATTCTTAGCGGTTGTTATTTTTCGATAAGTGATTCAAGGAGTGGCCTGCTGTAATATTTTTTTTCCAAATTAAAGCGATTGTCACTCGGTGATGAGTTTCTTAATGGAGCAGGGGCTTGACATAATAAATATCACAAAGCTCCCCTCTAAGACAGTTCCTCCTTGTGAGAGCTGGAATTTCAGCTAACAGCAACATTATGACATTCTCCAGTCTAGTCCATCTCTACTGCGGCTGGCCGAGTGGCTAGAACGCCGGACTTTCCTTCGGGAGACCCGGGTTCCATCCCTCGGTAAGGTGTGGGATTTTTTTTTTCTGTCCGGGGCAAAAAGAAAATTCTAACCTGCACAGTTCGCGGCGACTGCACTAGCCATGCGGCCTTAACTCCTCCTCAGGCTCAACAACCCCTCTGCCATACACCGCAAGGTACTATGTTGGCAGTAAATGACAGTTTCACAGTTGACAGCATCTTTCCCATTGCACGATAGTTTAGTTTAGTCGACGGATCAACATCACGGCACATTGGTGTAACCCATAAGTGTTCCGTTCTACTCCTAACTCAAAGCTGAATCCGGAGCAACTCAGCTCAGTGCACGGACTCCGTAGCACTGGCGAGGATCCTAAAATACTTTGGGTAGATTTTTAACTAAAAATATTGCCCGGGCAGCGCCGTTAGGCTACACTTTTTCGATTTCCAACTGCCAGGGGATTTGTTTACGTGCGCAACAATACACACGGGCGTCTGGTCTCATTACTAGAAGCCCATGTGGAAAAAAATCCCGGTCCTTAGACTTGAACCCGGGACCTCCAGCATTCGAGGCGGATCTCATACCTCGAGGCCATTGCAACATACGCCTGTGAGACCTGGACCCTTACTAAACAAGCTGAACAGCGCACAAATGCCTTTGAATACAAATGTTATACACGGGTTCTAAGAATAACTTGGTAAAGAAAAGATCAAATGCATCCATACTTCAAGAGCTAAATATTGAAGAGGGTTGATTATTAAAGACGATAAAAGAAAGAAAATTAAAATATTTTGGTCACTTGAAACGTCATGAAAATTTGGAGAGAACAATAATGGAGGGATAAATGCCTGGGAAGAGAGGAAGCGGAAGGTCAAAGATAAGATGGGTGCAGGATGTGGCGGATGATCTCCAGATGGGTGTGTCGGACGCGGGACATCTTGCTTGTGATCGAGAAGTTCTGCAAAAGACATGCTACTGAATGAATGAATCATTGACGATCATCGATGAAAATTTCCAGATAAATGTAAAAACGGGTGCAGAATTCGAATATACATCTCAAAATATTTGAGGACTTATGAGAACAGCATAGAAAATACAATTAAATACAGTATTATACAAATATTTTAAATATATAAATAACAAAGGTAATTTCAACCAATCTCTGATAAAATAAATATAAATTCAATTGAGGCCTTTTTCAGAATTCTAAATATCATTTTTTTAAACAGCCGATCATAAACATAGACGACAACAATTACAAAAAAAAAAAAAAAATTGATAATGTGTCTTTGCTACCGGAAATAACATTACCATTTTGACCACAGTGACTACAGTATTGAGCTGGATTGTTAGTGTTGCCGAATAGAGCAACAGTTAGATTCAAATTATACCAATAATTGGTTTTTCGCACTTAGTATAAATAGGAACATTAAAATTAAAAAAGTAGGGAGTCTTCGTGGCGAAGTGGTCAAGCGGTTTAACTCGGGCTCCGTAGGTTGTGGGTTCGATTCCGGGCCACGAACCTTCGGTTCACGTGTTAACTTTTTTTCGGAGACTCCTGTGTGTCGTCGCTAGAGCTATGGAGTTCGTGCTTTGTGCGACGCTTTCCGCGCTGAGGAAAGAGGCTGAGCCATATGGGATAAAACCCGGTGCAATGAAGTCGACTTTTAAGGAAAATTAAATAAATATTATTAAGCAATGGGTTTTAATAAAGAATCAAAAAGAGTAATGAGCCAGATACTCATCCATCCATCATGTGCCACGCCGGTAAGCGTGGGCGGTCATGTTCTGCCATCTCACTCGATCACCAGAGTCGTGGATCAGCTCTGTGTTCCTGTCTCGACCATGCCACATGGCCAAGACATCCAGGTATTTGCTTCTAGGTCTTCCCCTTGGTCTCTTCCCTTCGATCTTGCCAGTTGTCACCAGATATTGATAACAGTTAGAATTACTATAATCGACTAGTCGCAGAAATGCGTAGACTTTGTACATTTTAGTTAGTTAGTTAGTCGACAGATCATCATCATTGCACATCGAAGTCCATAAGTGCTAGGATCCCCTCCTCAGCAAATCCCGCAGCGTGTAGCGGCTAACGACATCAGTTCTGTGTTGGTTTATCAATATATCAATCTTCTGTGGCTTCCTGCGTAGTGTTCTTGTTTGGCCACACCTCTTTTAATTTGCTGTTCTCGCTGTCTGATGATGGTTATTAGATTCGCAGTCATTACTTGGTTCTCGCAAAAGTCTTACTTCTCGTAGTGCATTCAGAATGTCAGCCTGGTCCATGGCGCGTCCGCCCTCCACATTAGCCATACCTGCGAGCTTGTCAGCCCGCTCATTTCCTCGTACTCCCGCATGCCCTGGCACGAAGATGAAACTAATCTTTGCCAGAGACAGCAACCACTCTCTTCGGATCCACCCCGTCTTTATCCTCTTGAGCATGTTCATTGAGTCGCTAAGGAAACATGCCCTAGTGAATGTCTGTGTCTCGAGCCATGTTATTGCTTTGCTTACTGTCATGACTTTCATAGTCAGGCTACTTGTGGTCTCAGCAGAAGCACCAGAGTCCTCCTTCACAATTATCCCTCTCGTCCGCGCCCTAAAGGCCCATGAGCTTCTCGCATGTCGGACGACCGATCCATCTGTGTAAATGACAGTATCACCGTCTAACGATTTCTCGAAAATCAACGCTTGTACATCCGCCTCCACCGCAGCTGTATTTTCTTGTCTGCATTTTCTGTCTAGTTGGATGCAAACTAAAAAGGACGTACAGAAATATGTTAGCACTTGTACCCACTCCTCGCCAGGTTCTAAGTCCTCCAGTGAACACACCTGTTGAAGTCTTCGGCTTGACCCATCCAAGACTTTCCTCTATTTAACCTGCTGCCGTTCACCTTCCTAATTTCACTATGCAGTGTATGTTGTGTGTTTGCTTTGACTCTGAGGTAGGCATGTGCTCTGCAAATTTGTAGTCTGTCTTCAATGGTTGGAAAATCAAGAGGGTAGCGCATAGCACTGTCTCACGATGTTCTTTATAATAACTGAGTGAGATGGTCGTTGTCTAGGTTACACTGCTCCTTGTATGTCACTACGGAGTGTAAGTTGAGCTAGCCACCTGTCTCACAATACAACTCACCCCCGCAGTACACATCCACCAGTCAGTAAACAAGATTGAGTTGGCGCACATAATCCTTTAATGCAGAAAGAACACGGACAAACGGAACATAATTCTATATCCAGAAACAATATAATCCATAGAATGTATATATATATATATATATATATATATATATATATATATATATATATATATATATATATATATATATATATATATATATATATATATATATCCTCCTTACAACTCAACCAGCACACATTACTGCCTTCTCAAGACCTTATTAATCTCAAATTCATAAGACAGTTATCCAGCTACTATCCACGGCTGGATCTCACACAATACAACCCACACGCTGGGTCTAGCCTCCACTAACTATCCAACCCACTTTGGGTTCAGGCCTCCATTAACTATACAAACCCCACTGGGTTTTTGGCCTGCCTTCAAAACTCGGAGAACAACACCGCACAGGACGGAGGTCTCCAACTTAGCCCACCGACCAGCTCCGAGTCCAAAACTCAACTCTCTACACGACCCGACCCGCAGTCGGTCTCAGCTTCAACTGCCCCCGTCAATGTTTTCCACTGTCTTTTAACCCTACTGTGTAGCCCCTTCCTGGGCTCCCCACAACATTACACCCCAGCCTAAAAGTGTCTCTCTCCCCATCCACACTAGCTGGCTGAAAACCCCTTCGCACCCCTTAACTCATTGTCTCCAACATTCGTCTATTCTTTCTCATGCCTGGTCACTTGTTTATGTACTAGCAAGGTCACTATCCTTAATGTCAGTGAACCCAGGCATATGTCACACTGCATGCTATATCTCTTGTACATCCAAGAATAATGCGCATAGCTTCGTTTTGTGTCCTTTCCAACCTTTCTATCTGCTTACGGCTGAGTGTCAGGATCGCCATCGCATGCTCAAAAACGGACATGACCAGCCCCTCGTATAGGAGGCATAAATGGAGCTGCTCAATGTTTGCTGTCGCCATCACCCGCATCGCAGCCAAAACTCCGCTTGTATATTTTAACAACGTAAACACATGGTAGAGTGTAGATACATTGTAAGTTGTAACAACAATACATTACAAATCTTATATATAAAAGGCAATCTCCGTCTGTATGTCCGTATGTCCTTTATGTGTTCGCGAACGGCCCATCCGATTGAGATGAAATTTTCTACACGTCTTCCTTTCATTCCAGCGCAACCAACTGTGATATTTTTTTAGTGTGAAATCGGCTGCTTACTGAATATTATTTCATTTTCCATTTTTCATTATAATTTCTATACAGCAAGGGGACTTAACTCTGTAAAAGTTATTTCAAGGGGCATAACTTTTAATAACATTTCTGTATAACTTATAGTCATATTGTTGCATCGTTTTCAAAGATTTATAAACTCTGTGTCTATAGTTATGTACCGGCATATGAGTTATATTGATTATTTGGTTGTTTCGGGATTTGAAATTTAAATATTGAGCACAACCCACTACTGGCAACGCCGATCGCATTCCGGCACAAACCTAAGGCCTATCCACGTCATGGAAGCACTATACTCGAGTTTCGCCCTCGTTTGAGCTCGTCAGTAGTGCATATCCCTGACCGGATCTGGAAACAAGCCCCGGATCACGCGTGTGAAGCGGGTGCGTAACCACGCGGCACACACTGGACACACCAAATTATCACACCGGAATACCACAACGCTACCCATCGTAGGCTATGCTCAAGATTGCCCAATCGCCGCGACTGACGTCCGTCAATCGATGTGGACCCGAACGATCAGGACTTCTCACTGGCAAGGAACACCAGGCCTCCTAAATCCAGTGAGCAACGATAAAATTGATTATTTGGTTGTTTCGGGATTTGAAATTTAAATATTGAGCACAACCCACTACTGGCAACGCCGATCGCATTCCGGCACAAACCTAAGGCCTATCCACGTCATGGAAGCACTATACTCGAGTTTCGCCCTCGTTTGAGCTCGTCAGTAGTGCATATCCCTGACCGTCCACATCGATTGACGGACGTCAGTCGCGGCGATTGGGCAATCTTGAGCATAGCCTACGATGGGTAGCGTTGTGGTATTCCGGTGTGATAATTTGGTGTGTCCAGTGTGTGCCGCGTGGTTACGCACCCGCTTCACACGCGTGATCCGGGGCTTGTTTCCGGATCCGGTCAGGGATATGCACTACTGACGAGCTCAAACGAGGGCGAAACTCGAGTATAGTGCTTCCATGACGTGGATAGGCCTTAGGTTTGTGCCGGAATGCGATCGGCGTTGCCAGTAGTGGGTTGTGCTCAATATTTAAATTTCAAATCCCGAAACAACCAAATAATCAATTTTATCGTTGCTCACTGGATTTAGGAGGCCTGGTGTTCCTTGCCAGTGAGAAGTCCTGATCGTTCGGGTCCACATCGATTGACGGACGTCAGTCGCGGCGATTGGGCAATCTTGAGCATAGCCTACGATGGGTAGCGTTGTGGTATTCCGGTGTGATAATTTGGTGTGTCCAGTGTGTGCCGCGTGGTTACGCACCCGCTTCACACGCGTGATCCGGGGCTTGTTTCCGGATCCGGTCAGGGATATGCACTACTGACGAGCTCAAACGAGGGCGAAACTCGAGTATAGTGCTTCCATGACGTGGATAGGCCTTAGGTTTGTGCCGGAATGCGATCGGCGTTGCCAGTAGTGGGTTGTGCTCAATATTTAAATTTCAAATCCCGAAACAACCAAATAATCAATTTTATCGTTGCTCACTGGATTTAGGAGGCCTGGTGTTCCTTGCCAGTGAGAAGTCCTGATCGTTCGGGTCCACATCGATTGACGGACGTCAGTCGCGGCGATTGGGCAATCTTGAGCATAGCCTACGATGGGTAGCGTTGTGGTATTCCGGTGTGATAATTTGGTGTGTCCAGTGTGTGCCGCGTGGTTACGCACCCGCTTCACACGCGTGATCCGGGGCTTGTTTCCGGATCCGGTCAGGGATATGCACTACTGACGAGCTCAAACGAGGGCGAAACTCGAGTATAGTGCTTCCATGACGTGGATAGGCCTTAGGTTTGTGCCGGAATGCGATCGGCGTTGCCAGT
This sequence comes from Cepaea nemoralis, assembly GCA_014155875.1. Classification (NCBI taxonomy): domain Eukaryota; kingdom Metazoa; phylum Mollusca; class Gastropoda; order Stylommatophora; family Helicidae; genus Cepaea; species Cepaea nemoralis. The sequence goes on along the minus strand of JACEFZ010011256.1, from coordinate 217,008 downwards.
AGTGGGTTGTGCTCAATATTTAAATTTCAAATCCCGAAACAACCAAATAATCAATATGAGTTATAATAAATAATGATACAATCGTTAAGGCATTTTCAAAGTTTTCATAAAAATAATGCACAATGCATAACATTGTAACTCATCTTTTTATGCTTAAGAAGTTACTGTAGTCATGCAGGTGATTAGAAAGAGTTTTCATTAAAAATAATGGATGGTGTGTGGAAGGACATTCTTTTAAGTTACTTTTTTTGTTGTATGAATTTAATGAGACGCTACCCTCCAGGAGCTGGGCAAAGCCACGCCGGGTCAGATAGATAGATAGACCCACCTCTTCGCTGCAGTTGTCTACAGGCATATGCGTTAAAATCCTCCTCCTCCTCTCCCCTCCTCCTCCTACCCTCTTCCTCTTCCTCTCCCCCTCCTCCCTCTCCCTCCTCCTCCTCCCTCTTTCTCCTCCTCCTCCTTCCTCCTCCTCCTCCCTCTTCCTCCTACCTCCTCGCCCTCCTCCCTCCTCCTAATCACTCCTCTTCCTTCCTCCTCCCTTCTCCTCCTCTCTCCTCCCACTCCCTCCTCCTCCCTCCTTCTAATTCTACGTCCTCCCCCTCATCCCTCCTCCTCCCTCCTCCCCCTTCTCCTCCCTCTTCCTCCCTCCTCCTACTACCTCCTCCCCCTCCTCCCTCCTCCTCCCTCTCCTCCTCCATCCTCCTCATCCCTCCTCCTCCCTTCTCCTCCTCCCTCCTCATCCTCTCTCCTCTTCCCTCCTCCTACCTCTACCTCCTCCCTCCTCCTCCCTCCACATCCCTCCTCCTCCCTCTTCCTCTTCCTCCCTCCTCCTCCTCCCTCCTCCCTCCTCCTCCTTCTCCTCCCTCTTCCTTCTCCCTCCTCCTTCTCCCTCTTCCTCCTCCCTCCTCCCTCCTCCTAATCACTCCTCTTCCTTCCTCCTCCCTTCTCCTCCTCTCTCCTCCTACTCCCTCCTCCTCCCTCCTCCTCCTCCTACGTCCTCCCCCTCATCCCTCCTCCTCCTACCTCCTCCCCCTCCTCCTCTCTCCACCTCCCTCCTCCTCCTCCTCCCTCCTCATCCTTCCCCTCCTTCTCCTCCCTCATCCTTCTCCCTCTTCCTCCTCCCTCCTCCTCCCTCCACCTCCTCCCTCCTCCTCCTCCTCCCTCCTCCTCCATCTCCCTCTTCCTCCTCCTTCCTCCTCCCCCTCCATTCTTCTCCTCCCTCCTTCTCCCTCCTCCTCCTTCTCCTTCCTCCTCCCTCTTCCTCCTCCCTCTTCCTCCCCCTCCCTCTTCCTCCTCCTACCCTCCTCCTCCTCATCGCTCCTCCTGCCTCCTCCCCCTGCCTCCTCATCCTTCCTCCTCCTTCCTCCTCCCTCCTCCTCCCTTCTCCTACCTCCTCTCTCCTCCTCCTAATCCCTCCTCCTCCCTCCTATTCCTCCCTACTCCTCCTCCTCCTTCCTCCTCCCTCCTCTTCCCTCCTCCTCCTCTCTCCGCCTATCTCTTCCTCCCTCCTACTCCTCCCTCTTCCACCTCCCTCTTCCTCCTCTCAGCTCCTACTCCTCCTTTTCCTTCTGCTGATGCTGCTGCCGCCGCTCCATTTACCCAAGTTAATTGTTGGGGAAGATGTAAAGACCTTTCAAGTGCTCTTTCTAATGCTTTTTGTAAGTTGGTCTTCGTTTATCTAAGGTTGTTCTAACTGCAACCAATAAATGATTAGACAGACAGGCAGACAGACAGACAGACAGAGAGGGAGGGACGGACAGACAGACAGACAGACAGACAGACAGACAGACAGACAGACAGACAGACAGACAGACAGACAGACAGACAGACAGTCGGGAACGGGAACTTATATGACTACTTATATGAATTAAATGAGATGCTCGCCATCAGGGGCTGGGCGAAGCCGGGCCGGATCAGACAGACAGACAGACAGACAGACATATAGACAGGCAGACAGACAGATAGATAGTCGGGAACGGGAACGGGAGCTTATATGACTACTTATATGAATTAAATGAGATGCTCCACACCAGGAGTTGGGCGATGCCGGGCCGGGTCAGACAGACAGACAGACAGACAGACAGACAGACAGACAGACAGACAGACAGACAGACAGACAGACAGACAGACAGACAGTCGGTAACGGGAACGAGAACTTATATGACTACTTATATGAATTAAATGAGATGCTCCCCACCAGGAACTGGGCGAAGCCGCCGGGTCAGCTAGTTATAATATAAAATTTAAGAAAAGCCGGGCATTTTAAAGGTTTTTAGCTTTGCCTGCCGGACGGAGAATATTAGGCTAAAAATTGGGGGGGGGGGGGGGGGGGGGGGGGGACATGTCCCCTTTTTGCCGGACGTCTGGAAACCCTACCTACAATGGTTGACGTTGTAATATTCTGATGTGATGGTTTGGTCGTGTCTAGCGTGATCCGCATGGTCTAGTGGTTACACACCCGTCTCACACGCGAAACTCGAGTCTAGTGCTTCCAATCTGACGTGGACAAGACCCAAGGTTCCTGCCAGAATAAGCAGCGTTCCCAGTAGTAGTAGTGTGTTGTGCTCAATCTTTAAACCTCAAACCCCGAAACAACCAAATACATCAGTTTGATCATACGTTTCTCTAGTTGCTTAGAGCATATTAAAAATATCATATGAACATGATAGTAATGCCTTGATTGTTCACTACACTTATTAATAATTCGGTCCAAGCATTCTGCGGAATTGCCAGATATCTAAAATAAAAAACCTAGATTAGCAATGAGTAGGGGACATAAACATCTACTATTGTTACAGGGGAGATTACTAGACTATAAAAGAAAAATTTATATACCTAGCTATAATATTATTGACTAACTGATAAATCTCTGTTCTATTTATTTATAAATAAAATATTTACTACCATAGTCAGAATCTTTAATCTCAAGAATAATACTATTAGTTTGTTTATAGAAAATACTTTAAATCTGTACGTACTTATATTTCATAATTAACATTTTTCTTTCCACATTTAAGTTTTAATAGTCAACTTTCAATGACTACGGTTAGCTGTTGTCGTTTTAACATACCATTTTTTTACTGGCTACCTAGGGCCACACAAAATATAAAGAAAATTTTTAAATATTGAGCACAACCCACTTCTGGCAACGCTGATCGCACTCTGGTGTGAATCTAAGGCCTATCCACGTCAATGCCACATCGACGTGGATAGGCCTTAGGTTCATACCAGAATGCGATCAGCTTTGCCAGTAGTGGGTTGTGCTCAATATTTAAAAATCTCAAATCCCGAAACAACAAATAAATCAATAAAGAAAATTAAAAACACCCATCCCAAAACAAGAAGACTTCTTCTTTCGTTCGCCAGAAATATGTTTATAACTGCAATATTGTCTCTTGTATCTTCTTCTTCTTTCGTTCGCCTAAATTATGTTTATAACTGCAATGTTGTCTCTTGTATGAATCTAACAGTCTTTTTTAGTTCATTCAGCGGTCCATAGAGTTTATCTTCCACTGTTGTCTCTCTAGGCCAGAAGGTTCGCCTGGATATGTTATAGTTTAAGCAATCCTGGAGTATGTGCCAAACCACATGTGCACATGGCTGAGTCACCAATCTTGAATATTGTATACATATGGTTGCGTAATCTATTGTCTCCTGTTCTGAGGCGCAGAAGAATTGCCTGTTCTGGCCTGTCTTGAGTAAGGTTTGGTGGCCTTCTGACTGCTTTGGTCATTCTTTTCTTTTGGTGGTATGTAATGGGCACATCAGGTTGTTCTTCTTGTGCTCCTTCCTTAGCCAATCGATCAGCTCTGTCGTTTCCGGGGACTCCACAGTGGGATGGTATCCATTGTATGGTGACCTTACGCTGACTGCTAAGTTCAGAAAGTAGTGTCCTTAGAACTGGCAATTTCCCAGACAGGAGCGCCTCTATTACGGATTTTGCATCTGTCAATATCACTACAGGCTGTGTACCATGGCTGGTATTTTGTAATTTCTCCGTGGCTATCTTGATTGCCTCAATTTCAGCATCATAGTTATGGCAGTACTTTCCTGTTGGAACTCTGTCCGTGTCTCTAGTATTATTTGGGTATTCTATGTACACTCCCGCTCCTCCATTTCGAACAGCATTTTGTGCTGACCCATCTGTGTAGACTCGGATCCAGAGATCCTGTGGGTATTCTTCATCAAGGAAGCTGAGAGTGGCTGTTCTGCGCTGTACACTGTTCTGTTCTTCCTTGTCAAATATTCCTCTAACTTTTGACTGGATTTGTAGCGATAGTCTATGTGCATCTTTCCACGGGGTTCGCTCTGGAATAGTTATCAGGGGGATACCAACTGTGGGAAGATCGATGGTTTCTCTGCAGAGTTGTTTGGCCTGGTGGATGAAACTACTTCTTTTCAACTGCCCCATAGCTAAGTTGTCAAATCGGTTCTTCATAGGGTGGCCTAGCAAGCTAAGGAACTTTTCTGCTTGTATTAGTGTTTTTGTATCTCTGCGTTCTCTTAGAGCTTGTGTCCTCCCCATTTTCTCCATTGCTACTATAGGGGTTGATCTCATCCCTCCTGTGATGACTCTAAGAGCTTGATTTTGCACCTTGTCCAGCTCCTGTAATGTGGTTTTTGATGCTGAACACCACGCAGTTGACCCGTATTCCAAGTGTGGTCGTATGCTCTGTTGATAAACTTTGCTAAGTACTTTTTCCCTGGCTCCCCAAGTGGTTCCACTTAGCTTTCTCAGGATGGCTATTTTCCTTCTGGCTTTTGCTACTGCTTTTTTTATGTGTTTTCTCCATGTCAGCCTGTCGTCGAATGTTACACCAAGGTATGTTGGTTCTTTATCTTCTCTTAGGGGTGTTCCATTTATCTGAATGATCCCTGCCTTTTGTTTCGGAGAAAGGGTAAATAGAGTGGTGCTGCACTTGTCAGTGTTTATGCTGACACACCATCTATCCGCCATGCAACAAATGTATCTACAGCTCTCTGTAGCAATATGGTGGCCACTGATGCATGTTCATTTGCGCTCCACAAAACCAGGTCATCAGCGTACATTGCCGCTTTAATTCCATACGGTAGATTAGCAACAAGATCATTGATGAAGATTAGAAAAAGTGATGGGGACAGGACTCCGCCCTGGGGAACACCGTGACGCTATAGTACGTTCTTGCTCTTGAGACCGTCTATATGTACTCGGGCTCTTCTGTTGTCAAGTATGCTTTAATCCATTTGTACATTCTTCCATTGACTTTACAGTTTCTCAGTTTCTTCATCAAACCTTCTTTCCAGACTTTGTCAAAGGCTTTCTTCAGATCTATCCAAGCCGCAAGTACCAGCTTCTTCTCTTGGAATGCATCCTCAACTTCTTGAGAGAGGTAGGTTGACTGATCTTCCGTAGAGTAGCACTGCCTAAAGGCAGCCTGTTGTGGCACAAGGATGTTTTCACTTTCAATGTACCACTGTAGTCTGTGATTGATGATGCCTTCCATTGTTTTGCAGAGACAGCTGGTGAGGCTAATGGGTCTGTAGCTGGAGGCAATGGAACTGTCTTTCCCAGATTTTAGGAGGGGTATCATGATTGCTTCTCTCCAGACTTGTGTAACACTGCCTAAGGTCCATGTGTTATTAAAGGTCTGTAGCAGCTTTGCTTTGGCCTCTGTTCCTAGGTTCCTGATCATTTCATTGGAGATACCATCAGCTCCTGGTGACTTTCTCATTTTAAGTGTTGATATGGCTAGCTCCAGTTCACTGAATGTGATAGGTGTCTCCATAACCTCATGTACAATTTCCTTCTGTCCTGTATGTTGCCATTTCTCTCGAATCTCTTGTTGTTTCTCTGGACTAATTTCGATATTGTTATCTTGTGCGAACGAGTCCGCAAAATGGTCAGCTGCTTACTTTCCTGTTAAGATGTTTCCGTCTTAATGTAGTGCAATTTCCATCTCCTAGATTGGCCGCTGTAATAGCCAGCGGGCCCAATCTACCCGGGGGCAAGAGGTTCCAGCGCCTAATTCCTGGCGAACACAGTAGCTACATGTATACGGGGAACAAAATAAATGTCATACAATATCTATGAAATAGTACATACTACATAGTTAAAGTCACTGCACAACGGAAAAATAACTCTCGCAGGTAGATAGTTGAGCCCCAAACAAAGCAGTAACGTCATCAGTAGTCAGGTAAACTGCGCTTGTGGGACCATTTGGAGAAGGCGGAGGAACAGATTGAGAACCCATATGTGGAAAGAATGAGATTGCGGGGGATCGGCAGGGGTTCTGGAAGAATTTCAAAACTGAGAGGGAAGACCAGGAAAACTTTTAATCAGATAGCGGTGGAAACGATTAGTAGTATGACTCTTCGTTGGCTGTTGAGCGAGGGGACGGAACACGTATGGGAATGTCCCGAGTGCAGTGATGTTGGTTTTTAACTCAACTCAACTCAACAACAGACTCCTGTTAAATGTGATTTCCAGATACTTCAGTTTGTTCTCTCTGTTGACGTTTCTACCATCTTTCGTGAGGCTTGGGACATCAGCACTCACAATCTTGTTGTCCACAGAGCACCACAAAACAGCCGCCTTTTCCGGGTGGATGACAGCACTCATTTCAGTGCACCAGTCAATCATTTTGTCTACTGTGGCCTGTAGCTCCTGGGCTGTTTGTACCCTATCTCTCCCCAGCCTCTTTGCAAGAATATCATCTGCAAATGTTAGTATCCTTCCAACCCCTGGTGCTTGTAGGTGTGCAATCTTGCTTGTATACACGTTAAAGAGCACAGGTGATATTGCAGATCCCTGTGGCAGTTCCGGTATTAACATATGTGGCTCTGAGGTCCATGCACCCAGACGGAGAGCAACTAAATGAGAATACAGGACGGCTGCTATCCAGTTCACCAACCAGGGATTGACTCCCTTCTCCATCAGGGCGGTCATCAAAATATCATATCTAACTCTATTGTATGCATCCTCGAGATCAAGAGCCACAGCCACCGTTTCCTGTCTGCTCTAGAACCCCTCGTAAACGTCAAAGGCAACAGTGGCTGCATTTGACCAGGTATCTTTTCCTGGCCTGTAACTCCCCAGACCACTTGGAAGAAGCTTCCCCGTTTCCAAAAACTCTTGCAGCTTGACAGCGATTATCTTCTCTAAAACCTTCCCAAATGTATTTTGAAGGGTGATGATCCTAAAGCCGCTAAGCTTTGAATGATCCTTGAATGGTTTTGGGAGAGGGATAAGATAGCTGTGCACCCAGTCCTGTGGTACTGATGCTGTCCTAATGCTCTGGTTAAAGCAGTCGGTCATCTCCTTCAGGTCTGCATCGCTCAAAGCCTTTATGTGGCCGTACCAAACCCCATCAGGCCCTGGTGCCATATCTTTTGCCCTTTTCAAAATATGTTTAACATCTTCAACCCGTATGATGTCTGCATAATGCATATTCTTCATGGTGCCAGATAACTCCTCTCTAACTGCATCCCTGGTGTCCGCATCATTATGATTGGTCTGCTCTAAAAATCTCTGGAGAAACGCCTCCCCTTTCTCTTTGTCTGTTGTCACGCACACACCATCATCTCTACAAATTTTTCCCACTGTCATAGACCGATCTTTTCTTTGTGTTTGTCTGTATAGCTTCCAGAATTTTTGCAGTGTTTTATCACCTCCAATCACCTTCATGAAACATTCCCATTTTGCGTTTTTGGCTTCTGCAGCACAGGGCTTGAAAACCTCAATCTTATCTTACTTGACATTTTCCGCTGTATCCACTTCCTTTAGTGAGCTTCAGGGTGTCTGTCGCACTTTCCTTAGCTGCTTCACTGCAGCTCTCTTTGCTTTCCAAGCATGGTCTACTTCTGGAGTCCACCATGGGTGCTGCAAAAAAGGAGTTTAAACAGTCCTGTTGCATGCCTCCTTTCTGAGGCGTCCAAGGAGGCTGTCGGTCCAATCATACCCGAAGGTCTTGCGAGCTCTCCCAGCCTTAACTTTCCTGGATTTAGAGATCAGGACTGAACACTTCCGAGGAATATGACATATTGATTTATTTGGTTGTTTTGAGATTTGAAGATTGAGCACCACCCACTACTGGCAATGCTGATCGTATTCATTCCGGCGCCTTGTCCACGTCAGATTGGAAACACTAGACTTGAGTTTCTCTTTCGTTTGAGCTCGTCAATAGTATATATCCCTGACTGGACCTGGGATCGAAGTCCGGTTCACTGGCGTGTGAGGCGGGTGTGTAACCACTAGACCAAGCGGCTCACGCTAAATACGACAAAACCGTCACAAAGTTCACTATGGATGTTAACACTGTATGCAGTATTTTATTTTCATGTACACTGCATACAATTTTTATATAACTCTATTTTACTCATCATCATCATGTCTCTCCACAGAGCTTGGTCCTTCATATTTTGGATCAACTCGGCTGATTATATTCCTTCAACCCATCATCTCAGTCTACCTAGTATCATTTCTCTTGCAGGGGGGGGGGGGGGGGGGGACGGACCACAAGTGATTAAGAAGCTCGACGGATAAATAATAATGTTTTTCCCTGGACAGTACAATCGTCTTGGGAAGTACCCAATAATTCATTGTGTGGCACTCTTCCGAACGACGGTTCCAAATTATTTAGTGTAAAATGCATCCCTTATAGGGCCTCATAATGTCATTTCCGGGGCGATATGTTGTCAACCACTTACGTTTCAGAGTATCGTCGTCTGCTAGACACTAGACCGAACGACGTTTGGGTGTGTGGCGGACTGCTAGACAGATCGATGGATACAATAAATGTTTCTAGGCCCGAAGGGCCCTCACTGTCGTCGAAGTGTATATCCATATCTTGTGCTACCGACGACAGTGAGGGCCCTCGGGGCCCAGACACTTTTATTGTATCCATCGATCGGTCTAGCAGTCCGTAACACACTGAACCGGAAGTGATCGACAACACATTCAATGCTCGTTCCGATATGTATATTTTTCCCCTTTGATAACCGATACAAAAGTTTAGAACATGTTTTCCGAGAGTGTTTACAACTTTAATGCCACAATGTCCACATATAACTGTGAAATATTATTGGTACGTATTTCCATTTTCTCAGTTCTATATTTTAGTTCGCAGTTCGTATTGTTTGTTTTTTTTTAAAATTATTATATCAGCTAATGAGGCCCTGTAATGGATGCTTTCGCTAGATAATTTGGGACCGTCGTTCGGAAGAGTGCCCATTGGTCTTGTTATTCCGTCACATTCCCTTTCCAAAAAGTTCCAATAACATTCTAAAAATTGAATGGTGGCCATTTTTATGAGACTGCGTGGACCCAAGAGCTATACTCATCGAAAAGCATTATCCTGAATCTGCTAGGGATTGAACCGTGACCACAGTGTTGCAGACAAACGAAGTTAGTATAATAACTACTGAACGTAACACTTGCCTAGTACATCAAAAGCAGCTGAAAAATGATGGTGTTGACTGCAACGTCCCCTAAGGGATACGCATCAAATAATAGTCTCGTGAACTGACCTTGTTCGACGCCCTTTTTTCGAGTCTGCTAAAAGTGAATAAACTAATAAGTGCATATCCCTGACCGGATCCGGAAATAGTCCCGGATCACGTGTGTGAAGCCGGTGTGTAACCACGTGGCACACACTGGACACACCAAATTATCACAACAGAACACCACAACGCCACCCATCGTAGGCTATGCTCAAGATTGCCCAATCGCCGCGACCGACGTCCGTCAATCGATGGGACCCGAACGATCAGGACTTCTCACTGGCAAGGAACACCAAGCCTCCTAAATCCAGTGAGCAATAATCAATTGATTATGTGGTTGTTTCGGGATTTGACATTTAAATATTGAGCACAACCCACTACTGGCAACGCCGATCGCATTCCGGTATGAACCTAAGGCCTATCCACGTCAATATGGAAGCACTATACTCGAGTTTCGCCCTTGTTTGAGCTCGTCAGTAGTGCATATCCCTGACCGGATCCGGAAACAGTCCCGGATCACGCATGTGAAGCGGGTGTGTAACCACGCGGCACACACTGGACACACCAAATTATCACAACAGAACACCACAACGCTATACATCGTAGGCTATGCTCAAGATTGCCCAATCGCCGCGACCGACGTCCGTCAATCGATGGGACCCGAACGATCAGGACTTCTCACTGGCAAGGAACACCAGGCCTCCTAATTCCAGTGAGCAATAATCAATTGATTATGTGGTTGTTTCGGGATTTGAAATTTAAATATTGAGCACAACCCACTACTGGCAATGTTGTGGTGTTCTGTTGTGATAATTTGGTGTGTCCAGTGTGTGCCGCGTGGTTACACACCCGCTTCACACGCGTGATCCGGGACTGTTTCCGGATCCGTTCAGGGATATTCACTACGGACGAGCTCAAACAAGGGCGAAACTCTAGTATAGTGCTTCCATATTGACGTGGATAGGCCTTAGGTTCATACCAGAATGCGATCGGCGTTGCCAGTAGTGGGTTGTGCTCAATATTTAAATTTCAAATCCCGAAACAACCACATAATCAAACTAATAAGTGAAATAAAAATTATTTTGGTTTCTTTCTGTAGAAAATTAAAATATCTCTTCGTTTGTCTGCTATAGTACAGTAAATAACCATTTTATGCATGCGATGCTGGACCACCAACACTCGCTGGTTGATGCTGTCAGTATCGCACCAGCTGCCTTTACTTTCCCAGACATTTCCTAATACCCATTTTAGGTTTAGTCAACATGGGAACCCATGTAAATATTACAAATTCAAGTATGCCCTGACGCGGATAGAACCATTGACCACGGGCTGACAGGCAAGCATCTGGCCACTTTGCTTCCACTGCTCCGTCTGTCTACTGTGTGTGGGCAAGCATCTGGCCACTTTGCTACCACTGCTCCGTCTGTCTACTGTGTGGGGGTAAGCACCTGGCCACTGTGCTTCCACTGCTCCGTCTGTCTACTGTGTGGGGGTAAGCATATGGCCACTGTGCTACCACTGCTCCGTCTGTCTACGGTGTGTGGGTAAGCACCTGGCCACTTTGCTACCACTGCTCCGTCTGTCAACGGTGTGTGGGTAAGCACCTGGCCACTGTGCTACCACTGCTCCGTCTGTCTACTGTGTGGGGGTAAGCATATGGCCACTGTGCTACCACTGCTCCGTCTGTCAACGGTGTGTGGGTAAGCACCTGGCCACTGTGCTACCACTGCTCCGTCTGTCTACGGTGTGTGGGTAAGCACCTGGCCACTGTGCTACCACTGCTCCGTCTGTCTACTGTGTGGGGGTAAGCATATGGCCACTGTGCTACCACTGCTCCGCCTGTCTACGGTGTGTGGGTAAGCACCTGGCCACTTTGCTACCACTGCTCCGTCTGTCTACGGTGTGTGGGTAAGCATCTGGCCACTGTGCTACCACTGCTCCGTCTGTCAACGGTGTGTGGGTAATGCCATGTAGCATCATGTCATGTCTGCTATGCTGTTTCTCTCTTATATATTATGCTTGCCGTCCAGTAAAACAACATCGCAGATCAACAGAAGCCAGAATCAATATTAACGAAACTAAGTTTAGCAACGCTGGCGTTCGACGTTGAATATAACTTTGAATAACGAAGACACAAACAATAGATTGCACGATTTATTGCCTGGCATATTTCGCTGCATCTCGTCAAGTACATACTGCAGAAATCACACAACTTACGTGAATTAATTAGATAAATCCTTCAAACTGAAATATACACATGTTCGCACAGTAATGTCGATTGTCTACCACGGTAATTTTAAACTGACTAACATGTCTTTCTGCTTACATAAGGACGGCTTACGAAGGTTGATTAGTATAGCTTCAGCAAACTTTAACAATCGACTACTTTGTGTGTTGAACAACACACGGAAGGCACTGTCTCTTTCAACCACGTGACCACTCTCGAGCACATGTCTCCCGATCGATGAAGCCAGACTTTTCCGGTGTGTCGGCCTGCCTAGGCTACCATCTTCTGTGTGTAGTATCTTGTCCAACCAATTCGCAATATGTTCCGAAACCCTGCAATGTAACTGTCGCTCAGTTCTGCCTATGTAGATGGCCTCGCATCTGCATGTAAATTGGTAAATACAATTTGATTTGGCGTACAAAGCTACAGGTTCTTTTACTGCTGGGACTGGGATCGGTGAGTTTCTGTACCTGATGACTAGAGCTGCAGCACAGAATGTTCGCTCGACTGCTGTGGTGAGCCGGTCCCGCAGACGTTGCATTACGTCATCTCCTCGGAAGGTTAGCTGGATTATACCTTGAGTTTAGGGACTGTAGTTACTTCTGATTTCGGTTTGGGCTGTTGGTAGTGGCGCTTTATAAATCCTGTGGAGTACCCATTCAGGTGTAAGGCATTCTTCAGAGTTTTAAATTCCTCTGTCAGTGTGTCCTGGGTGCATATCTTCCTAGCACGGTCAAACAGGGTCCGTACTAAGCCCCGTTTGTACTGGACAGGTGCGAAGCTCTGAAAATTTAAGTATTGGCCAGTCCATGTTTCTTTGCGGTACACCGATCTTTGAATTGTGCCATCTGCTCTACGTCTCATTAGGATATCTAGAAACGGCAACGCTTCGTTGTGTTCGTGTTCCATAGATAAAGATATGTGTCTCGTTCATTGTGGCCTGGAACGACGTTGCTTGTAGCTCGTCTGTGGTGATAATTAGTATATCGTCTACTTAACGACGGTAAAAGGCCATGTTATTGATTTCTGAGTATCTCTTTTCTTCTAAGTGTGCCATGAAGATGTCCGCTAGAATAGGTCCAAGTGGGCTCCCCATGGCCACTCCGTCAATTTGGCGATATGACTTGTTTAGAAAGTTGAATTGTATGTTGGCAGTGCATAATTTTAATAGCCTGTCTAGAATAGCTGATGGTATGCCTAGTTTTAGTTGTTTGTCTCTAATGCGTTCGCTTATTATATTCACGGTCTCATCTAATGGAGTGGCCATGGGGAGCCCGCTTAAATCCGTTATTGAATGAAACAAAAACTGTTCACCACTGAGTCAAGGTACCGTAATAAAAGTCCCGTAAGTTTATGAATGCGCCTGAATCTGTTTCATGACGGTAAGTATCCAACATCGAAAAACCACCACATCGTCACAGTTCTTCCTATAGTCTTTTATTACTAGCACTGTTTTACTTGTCTATTCTTTCTTCCTTATGCATACTATACGTATGTAGTTTTAAGTATCCCTGCTTGCCACAGGTTAACATCTTTTCCTTTTAAGTGTTTTAGTGGTATATTCATTTGAGCATACAGTGTTCTGTATTTGAATTGATTATTTCTTCATCTTAAACCATGTCTGTGTTCTTTTTGGTTCTAAGTAGGTACTTTGTTTGTTCAAGTGTAGTACTCTTCATCTCTTCTCTGCTTTCACTAGGAGATCGGAACCTGTGGATAAGTATAACAGATCCCGTGATAAGCATCCGCCCCTTACTACTACTTATGCAAGTGTCCTTCTCCAGCCATAATGACAAGGCTTCCGAAGTGAACACCCGCATAAGACATATGAATTCACCAAAGTCTAAACTATCCACTAATAGAAAGCCATGGTAAATGCTATTCACTCACATCTATATTCCTATGCTAAAACTATACTCTAATATACCTTATGATAATCCTAGTCTGAATTGGGAGTACTAATGCACAATAGATACACAAACGTTCTTCTGAACGCAGCACCACCCTTTTCATAATCCTTTGTCTCATGAAACCCAAGAATCACACTAAACTTCCACAAAGAGTTGCCACTCTTTATAGGTCATTTTTGCCGCATAGTCCTTGACCTTGCTTGACACCTCAAGTCCCTACTTCATTATCACCGTTAGTGGAAAATTACAGATCTGAAACTTTTCCGTTATTCATACATCCAGACCGCAATATGCTGTCCAATAATGCTGTCTGCCTTTGTCGCAAACCTATTTTTCCACGCGACAGGTTACCTGTGCTGTAGGCGGCCCCTTCCGTCTTGACCTATAAACACATGCGCCTGGTCACTCCGTTGTTGGTTACCCTTACTGCTTCGTTTGTTAACCCTTCTTCTACCTGGTTAGTCGGTGTATACAGTCGTCTATCTGGGAATCATTAACTCTCAGTATTCCACGACATAGGCCCCCTCTTAAGAGATTAGACCGCGTCGAATCTTTCTCACTGTAGGTTTGATTCCCATGATCCACAACCCTAGTCTTCTTCCTCCGGAGCTGGATGTCTGGATAAGAAATCTGCTCCTACATTCTCCTTACCATAGTATTCCACTGTGAAGTCCAGTTGCCGCAACAACTTCCATCACATCCACCGTGCGTTGAGCTTCTGCGAAGTAGCTATTAACATCACGTGTTGATGATATGATTGGATCCTCACATGGCTCATCTCATTATCCAGTAGGCGCTCTAATTGACACCCTACTATACTACTCACGACTGAAACTAGTGTTGGCTCCTCGCTCCTGTACGTCAGGTCGACCTACTTTCGACTTGCGTCAGCGACGGCTCACAATACAGACGGATTGTCCCATCCTGATTGTAACACTGCTTCCATGTCCTCTTGGTTTCCCCCGGCTCTGCCTCTGGGGATGTTCCACCTCGTCCTTGATGGACCGAGTCGTCTTTCCCAAATCTCCTGGACTTTTGCTTCCAGGACCATCTTGGGCGATATTGTATCTGGTCAGCCAATCTTCGGTTGGAGTCCTGGGTAATTCTCGCTTTTCCCGACGTTACCCACCCCTTCTGAACTTGGTTACCGGTGAAACTTTCACTCTTGTCCTTTCCCTGACTTGTGATTTCCCTCCTCCTGTCGTTGGGTAAATCTGACCTATCACGTACTGTCCCATAGGCCCTCCTATGTTGTACTGGCGATCTCTGGTCTTCGTCTGGACTGGTAACCTTTGTCCCAATGGCTGCCATCACCATAAAGTGCGAAGCTTTGCTCCCGGATCTCTCTTCATATTTCCTAATGAGATGTCTAGGGAGATTTTTCTTCTCTTCCCCGATCCGTATTTTGTAGATGTTCTTGGACACCACCTTTTCCACAGGATAAGGTCCTTTCCATCCTACTTGGAGTATATTGGTCTCTGCTGGACTCCACACTTCCACTTTGTCTTCCACTTTAAGAGCTAGTTTCCTCTTAATTCGCTTGTTGGGTGGTGCTTTCTGGCACTCCGAACAAGACTTCACCCACCGGCGTACATCTCCGGTCATTCCTGGCCAGCAATAATGGCCGGAAATTTGCTGCAAGGTCTCTCTGACACCCATATGTCGATTCTCGCCTATGATGTGTCCACTCTGAAGAATGTGAGGACGGTGGGTCTCTGGAACCACCCACTGCTCGTGCAGGTTATCTCCCCTCCCAGCTCTCCGATAGAGTAGTTGATTCTTCAGAAAGTACTGTCCCCGTTCTGGTGGCTCAGCACTTCTTTGCAGCTTCCTGTAGCAAGGATGCAACGTAGTATCCTTCCTCTGGGCAGTATGCAATTCTCCTCTCCCTAAGTTGTCGCATAGTGTCTCTGCCTCTTTTTCCTTCCCTTGAGATCCACTGACTACTGTTCCCTTTTGGGCTGGCTGTTTGGGCATCCCCAAAAAGACATATTTCGTGCCAATGATCATGGGAAATAAGGAGTCAGATAATACAGCAGCTGGAATAATGCCCGTGACGTACCTGGATTTAATCTCCACCTTGGCGATTGGCAGCGTCATGGTAACAGCACTCCTCATTGCCGGCTGTATTTCTATGGTCTCCCCTGTAAGTTGGTCTGGGCTTACCAAGCTGGCGTCCACCACCGCTTCCCCATCCAAACCGGTATCGTAGAGACAAGCAACCTGTTGGCCATTTACTTCAATCAGTTCAACCACAGGTGGTCTCTCTTGGTCCTGAGTGTCTTTCATCTCCTTGACCGTTTCCTTGCCTTCCTCTTTTAATTCCTCGAGGTTGGTTATGCAATTGGCGTCGTTTGCCTTGCATCTGCAGTCCACAGTATTATGTGTTATCGACTGGCAGTGTGTGCACCCTGTTCCCTTCCTAGGTTTCCGTGTGTCCTTTTTGTTCCTTTCTCCTTCGCCGACCTCAGCCTTGTCTGTGATCACCGATGTAGGAATCACTTTGCATGCTGCGAAGTAAGAACTTTTAGGTTTCGATCTGCAGTCTTTGGTGTTGTGAGAGGCCGCCTTGCAAAATGAACACCACTTCTCAGACCACTGTCGTTTCGCTTGAGAATTCGAGGTGCTCTGGTTTCCTACCTTCACCTTCTCTGAACTCTCCTCTGTGTGCTTTATATAAGGTTCCACTTTTTCTCCTTCCCAGTTTTTAGGTTTCTTTTTCTCTGGTTTCTCCTGACCTTTGGTTTGTGTACTTAGTTCCTCAGTTTCACCATGTACTTCCACGAACCTTTCCGCCAGTTTAGTCACAACATCAATCCGTTCCGCCCCTTGTTCTCCCAAGAAGGTTCTGAGAGGTTTCGACATTTGCTTTCGCATCTGGTCGACCACCATCATCTCTTCGAGACTCTCATAATCCCTCTTGAATTCTGCCAAGTCCATCCATTTCTGGAGATAGGATTTCAGCCTTAGACTGTAGGCGGCGAATAGTTCTCCCGGCTCTCGTCTAGACGATCTAAACTTCTTCCTATACGTTTGTGCTGTGACTTCATAATGTTTCATCAAAGCGGCTTTCAATTCCTCATACTGATTTTCCTGTCCTGGTGGTAGGCGTGTGTAGACCTCGTAGCCCGAACCACGTAAAGACTGGGATACTTTAAGAGCCCATCTGGTTCTATCCAGTCCCATAGCGACTGCCATAGCCTCGAACCGATCCAAAAACTGGTATATCTTCTCTTTACTTTCATCAAAGACCGCCAAGGGAAACTTCATGGCATGGTAACCCTGTCCACTCATGTGGGTTGCCCCAGGTGAAGATGAACTTCCTTCTGCTGCATCTATTTCACCCTTAGTTTGTGTCTTGAGTTCTAACTCTTTCAAGCGGTATTCATGTTCCATTTCTTGTCTCCTGGCATTCTGTTCCATTTCCAGTTTCTTGGTCTCCTGGTCCATTTTCTTGGCCTCTTGTTCAATGTCCAGTCGCTTGGTCTCCTGTTCCAGTTTCTTGGCCTCTTGTTCCATTTCCATTCGTTTGGTCTCCACCTCTATTCTTCTCACTTCCAACTCGGCCTTTCGCTCTTCTCGTTCCGCTTGACGAATCTCTCGCTCTCTTTCCTGTATGTAATCAGTTAAGTCTGAACCAGCCAACCCAATTTCCTCTCCGTTTGCCCTCAGTTCGGCTGTAGTTAGTTTGGGAGTGGCCATAGTTAAAGCAGGTAAGTCAGCACGTTGAGTAAAGACACCTCAAGGCAGTAAAGAAGTACTCACTATAAACAGATAATCTACCTAGAACCTATATCAATTATCTATGTCTATTAAATATTATTAATCTACAACACCACACAGTACATCACAACGACTCTCTCATCCACAAGAGGAGATATAGGATAAAGACTTATGTAGACGTGTGACCGTGTGACTAGGTATGTAATGTGTCTTACCACCTATCCACATTCACTCTGTCTGGAACTTTCTCACTGTAAAGTCACCAGCATTAATGAAATGTTTCTACCATAAATGTAATGGCACCATATATCCAATGGACGTCCTTCCATTAAAAGTCATCAATATATACTTCTTTTTATTCCAATCAGTATGTCCCAACATGCAGGTACTCCGCTATGCCTGTGCCAATATGCAGGTACCCCTCTATGCATATGCCATGTTATGCTTTCAGGTCATATGGGTATAATGTATGTATCCCGCTCGCTCCACCAATTATGTCCTGTTATTTTCCCGAGAGGAGGTTGGAATCAACAAGCACATCTTTAAACTTATTATCTGTTGGGATTATTGACTGACTTTGGTCTACACTCCTCTCTTCTGTCTTCCCTTCCATATATCTATTTCTTTCACTCTCTCTATTATTCCCTCAACACATACTCCGACAACAGTTCCTTTCAACGATAAGATAAAAGATTTATTAATAAAAACTATGTCTGGTGTATGTATGGATATTGTCTATGTAGTTGGTATGTTCTTCTAGTGTGGTTGCCAGATATGAACTCTGAATGTCTATCAGCTGTGTTGCTTCTCGCCCTTTCATTCTTCAAGATCACAGGACAGCACATCAAACAGGACAGAGCTCACCCAGGATGATCCGTATGCTTGAATCTGATGGTAAATCCGTTATTGAATGAAACAAAACTGTTCACCACTGATTCAATGTACCGTAATAAAAGTCCCGTAAGTTTATGAATGCGCCTGAATCTGTTTCATGACGGTAAGTATCCAACATCGAAAAACCACCACATCGTCACAGTTCTTCCTATAGTCTTTTATTACTAGCACTGTTTTACTTGTCTATTCTTTCTTCCTTATGCATACAATACGTATGTAGTTTTAAGTATCCCTGCTTGCCACAGGTTAACATCTTTTCCTTTTAAGTGTTTTAGTGGTATATTCATTTGAGCATACAGTGTTCTGTATTTGAATTGATTATTTCTTCATCTTAAAACCTGTCTATGTTCTTTTTGGTTCTAAGTAAGTACTTTATTTGTTCAAGTGTAGTACTCTTCATCTCTTCTCTGCTTTCACTAGGAGATTGGAACCTGTGGAGAAGTATAACAGATCCCGTGATAAGCATCCGCCCCTTACTACTACTTATGCAAGTGTCCTTCTCCAGCCATAATGACAAGGCTTCCGAAGTGAACACCCGCATAAGACATATGAATTCACCAAAGTCTAAACTATCCACTAATAGAAAGCCATGGTAAATGCTATTCACTCACATCTATATTCCTATGCTAAAACTATACTCTAATATACCTTATGATAATCCTAGTCTGAATTGGGAGTACTAATGCACAATAGATACACAAACGTTCTTCTGAACGCAGCACCACCCTTTTCATAATCCTTTGTCTCATGAAACCTAAGAATCACACTAAACTTCCACAAAGAGTTGCCACTCTTTATAGGTCATTTTTGCCGCATAGTCCTTGACCTTGCTTGACACCTCAAGTCCCTACTTCATTATCACCGTTAATGGAAAATTACAGATCTGAAACTTTTCCGTTATTCATACATCCAGACCGCAATATGCTGTCCAATAATGCTGTCTGCCTTTGTCGCAAACCAATTTTTCCACGCGACAGGTTACCTGTGCTGTTGGCGGCCCCTTCCATCTTGACCTATAAACACATGCGCCTGGTCACTCCGTTGTTGGTTACCCTTACTGCTTCGTTTGTTAACCCTTCTTCTACCTGGTTAGTCGGTGTATACAGTCGTCTATCTGGGAATCATTAACTCTCAGTATTTCACGATACGCAGTAAGTTGTATGCAGTAAGTTGTGTATAGTAAGTTGTACGCAGTAAGTTATATGCAATATGTACGTTGTATGCAGTAAGTTGTATGCAGTAAGGTGTACGCAGTAAGTAAGTTGTATGTATTAAGTAAGTTGTATGTAGTAAGTTGTATGCAGTAAGTAAGTTGTATGCAGTTAGTATGATGTACTTGGTAAGGAAGTTGTATGCAGTAAGTAAGTTGTATGCAATAAGTTATATGCAGTAAGTTGTATGCAGTAAGTAAATGAAGTCAAGTCAAGGACCTCTGTTCATGCCAATAGTTATATTTGGTATATGGTGCTAGCCCCATGATTGTATTGACCAACTGTCACTCTGTGGGTGATGTGGTCAGTATCACACTGACCGCCTTTACTGTCCAGAAGTAGCTGCTGTCCTGGTACCCATTTTAGAACGGATCAACCTGGCAGTCTGAATCAGTGCTGTACATATCATTATCATATCCTCACCTGCAGGCGTGTTTAAACACATAACCACTGGGTCGGAAGGCAAGTATGCTAGTCACTGCGCTACAATGACTTAACTGCACCAGGTCCAGCTGGATGAGAGAAAAATTGCATCTCTTAACACGGAACAAGAAAGACATTTATATAATATATCAACATGAAGGGAACAAGCCTTTACATAATGAACGAATGTATCATGGATGTAGTGGCTCTGATGTGTAACAGTCGGTGTTCATAGTGCCTTTGGCTTTTCTTTACCTCAGCATGGGGCATCTTGGAACGGGATGCGAAGAAGGCAGTGTAGACGTCTATTGGGAGGTACAGGGAACCACACGCGGAGGGAAGAACAAGTGCAAAACGGGCTCTGGTGAGAGGAGCTGACTTTCTCGCGGTCAATAAAATGTTGACCCGTTCCCCCCTCCCGAGGCAAGCTTGCATGCGAGTTAGTTAGTTAGTCGACAGATCATCCTCATAGCACGTCGAACCACTCAGTCCATAAGTGCTCGGATCCCCTCCCCAGCAAATCCCACAACGTGTAGCGGCTAACGACGCCAGTTCTGTGTTGGTTTATCAGTCTTCTTTGGCTTCCTGCGTAGTGTTCTTGTTTGGCCACCCCTCTTTTATTTTGCTGTTCTCGCAGTCTGGCCATGGTTGTAGATTCATAGTCATCACTTGGTTCTCGCAAAAGTCTTACTTCTCGTAGAGATCATTCAGAATGTCAGCCTGGTCCATGGCGCGTCCGCCCCACCAGTAGCGTTACCTGCGAGCTTGTCAGCCCGCTCATTCCCTTGTACTCCCGCATGCCCCGGCACGAAGATGAAACCAATCCCTGCCAGCCGAAACCGCTCCAGAGACAGTAACCACTCTCTTCGGATCCCCCCCCCCCCCCAATCTCTATCCTCTCGAGCATGTTCATCGGCATGTTTGTGGGATGAGTGCGGAAAACGATTTACACGTCTCAACGCTGGAAATCAGGGTGCAAAAGAAAGAACGATAGGAGAAACACACCAAGGAGTTACGATTCGGACTCCAAATTGCTAACCGGTTTCTTCTTTAATAATTGCGATGTTGTCCATGACCCACATCCGCAAGATGCATGCTCTCAAAATTTTTACTTTTATGGTGTTGTGCCATAGGCTCTAAATGCTGTTTAAACTCTGCATTGTCATGGCCAGTCTCTGTCTGACTTTTTTTTTCAATTGTTCCCATTGTTATTAATTATGGAGCCGAGATATTCGCAGTCCATACTAACCGATAATTGAATATTTGATTCGCTACAGTGTGTTTTAATTGTTAATTAAAATAACAAACTATAACAATAGTTACAGATAACTATCTTGGTGTGTTTTGCTAAATGCGTGTCAAAGCCAAACTAAAATTACATGGGAACCACTTCTGTGTCTCTGCAAGTTTATTTGCCTGGTCTCTGGTACTGCATCGTTGTGGAAATTTGTTTCAACTGAAATTGCCATGTGCTGAGAAAGGCCAGAAAGGCAACCACGAATTTGTCTTCAAGGTTTCTAATGCGAATCTCAGTTGCCCTCTTTTTCAACCGTTCATATTTCAAATGTTGTAGTATTAAATAAAGCAGTCTATCATGAATTATCACCAAAAGCAAATTTAATTATATAAATCAATACAATTTATTTATGCTTATATTACATTGTATTTATTTCTTCTTAGAGACGACCATAATCTGTCTTCTTAAATTAAATTCTAACCCTAGTTGTTCACTGTGTACAATAACCGTATCTACTAAATGTTGCAGATACTGTTCATAGTCTGCAATCAATACTGTATCATTCGCATATACAATGTTAGTTATGTTATATTCACCCCCCCCCCCCCCCCCCCAACGGCAATTCCTCTCATATCTTCTAAGTTTCTTCATTTTCTTTCAACGGCGTCTTCATAAGAAGACGCCGTTGGAACTACATCGGCCATGTACTCAGAATGGACAAGACAAGACTCCCCTACCAAGCCCTCATATGGTCACCGGTAGGGAAAAGAAAACGGGGAAGACCAAGAGAGACCCTGCGTAGAACCATCATTAGAGAAGGCTCATTCAATGGCCAAGTAAATATCCAAGATCTACAACAGATAGCAGCGAATCGCCAGGCATGGAGAGACAGGACTTCTGCCCTATGCGCCGCCTTAGGCTCAAGAGGAAAGACTAACTAACTTCTAAATTTCAAAATTAAAAAAAAATGTACTAGATTTAGGAAAAAATTATCTGGAGACAATGTATTATGTAGGGTGTATTTTTAAATGTCTGTGTAAAGTCATTAAAAACACACCCTATATAATTATATGGAAATATTTTTAAACAAGTGAATCGGTACAATTGTCTCGGAACAGTCATAACATCTGATGGGAGATGCCTTGTAGAGATTAAAACAAGAATCGCCATGGCGAAGGTAGCCTTTTGCTAGATGGAAAACATACTGAGCATGAACAAGATGTCATTTGCAACGAGAAAAAGAGTGTTGAAGTGCTACATAAAACCTGCACAAGAAACAAATGAAAACTGCAAACTGATTAGAGAAATGTGACGTAGACAGTTACAATTTGTGGACACGTTAAGAGAAGAAATAAATTGGAGAACGCGGTGATAACTGGCAAGATTGAGGGGGGAAATAACAAGGGCAAAGCAGAGAAGTAAATACCTGGTTGGCCTGGCCGTGTGGTATGGTCAAGTCAAGAACACAGAGTTGATCCACGACTCTGGTGATCATGTGAGATGGCGAAACATGACCGCCCACGCTTATCGGCATGGAACATGATGATGATGTAAGAAGAAAAGCCGTCAGAGATGGAACTGGCCACTCCCCGCTGTTATGCCATGGCCTGGTATACATGAAGGTCTAACACAGAGGTGGCCAACACGAGGCCGCCAGCTGGCGGGCCGCCGCAGTGACTGACTTCCTCCACCTCCATTCTCAGACTGGATGTCGTAGTTGTCGCCAAGTGTATATGCTGATTGTTTCATTAGCACATTCTTATTAACCACAGATGCGGTAATAACTATTCGTCACCTATATAGATAAAAAGAGGAGTACGGCAGGGATGTGTACTGTCCCCAAACCTCTTCAACCTATACACAGAAAGAGTTTTTAAACAAGCTGAAATGCCTGGACTCAGCATCAATGGAAGAATCATAAACAATCTTACTCGTAGATATGCTGACTATACCGTGTTACTAGCAGAAAGTGAGCAAGAGTTGCAAGACCTAGTGGAACAAGTAAACAGGCACAGTGCAGAATGTGGTTTAGATATTAACATCCAAAAAACAAAAACTTATGATAATTAGCAGTGAAAAGGAAAGGTCATCAATGAACATCACAGTAAACGGGCAGATACTAGAACTAACAAGTAACAAGTTTCTCTTATCTTGGACATATAACAGATGATGGCAGAAGTGAAATGGAAATCAAAAAGAGAATCGGAATGGCCAAAAATGCTTTCAACGGCATGAAATCAGTATTAACATCTAGAGAGATTAATAACGCATTAAAACTGAGAATTGTCAAATGCTACGTATATTCAACGTTAGTGTATGGCTCGGATGCCTGGACATTGAACAAGCAACTAGAAAGTCGCATAGAAGCCCTGGAGATGTGGTATACAGACGAAAAGGTCGTATTTCAAAGAAACAAAAAACAATCAAATGCAGAGGTGCTAGAAAAACTGGGAATGAAGAGAGAGAGAGAGAGAGAGAGAGAGAGAGAGAGAGAGAGAGAGAGAGAGAGAGAGAGAGAGAGAGAGAGAGAGAGAGAGAGAGATGATGAAAGAAATAAAGAGGAGACAAGTGAAATATTTTGGCCACGTTAAAATACGATACTCTTATAAAAACCATACTGGAAGGCAAGGTTGAGGGCAAGCGAGCAAGAGGTAGACAACGATACAAGTGGGAGGATAACATCAAGAGATGGACGAACATCAGCCTGACAGAATGTACAGTCAAGGCAAGAGACAGACAGTGTTGGAGATCCATTGCAGCCAACCTTCATTGCGGAGACGGCACCTTCTTGATTGATTGATAATGCTGTACACGAAAACACAAGAAATCAATGGGGAGAGCCGTTGAGGCCATTTCATGGCCTAGAGAGAATGGTTCGTCACGGAGTGACCCGAGAATTTGGCGGACACTCAGTACTCCTGGGAAAGGTGAGAGGGACAAATAATCAGCAGCTGGTACCAATAGTACTGAGACTCTTCGCTAATTGTTGAAGATGAGGATGGAACAAGCTTGGGAATGTCCCAAGTGATGTTATTGAACAATGTTGGTGTCTTCATTTTTCCCCTTTCAAATTCGCTACAGGAAAACAAAGTTGTTAATTTACAGGCTTGCCGGAATGCTATGATGTCCACTCAGCATTAACCATACGTATTTATATACACTTTTAGCTCTTTGTCAAGCAATTTTGTTTTTTATTTTGCGCTGTTTACTTATCTTCCTAATAAATTTAATGTAGTCATTGTAATGTCTGCTCCGCCTTATTTATATGTTGCGCCTCTTGTGTTTGTTTGCTAATGAATGAAGGCTTGTCGCGGCAACGCCCGTTGTTTTTCATTATTGTGTTTTGCAAAGCTGCATTACTTCGTATTCTTTTATATTGTTTACATTTCCATAGCTTTGCCGCTGAACAACAAATTTACTTTACACCTTTGATAAGTCGAATGGAAGTTTGAAGAATGTTGATCTATAGTGGACAGATGGAGTATTGGAGTTGTGCCACCACGAAGGATTACTTTGTACTTGTGGCGATCAGTCATTTCCTGTTGCCTATTATCATTTCATGGCAAGATGAGTCTTATACAGAGTTACGAGCAGCAATATTCCTCGGTCACATCGGATATCACTCACACAATCGGCAGAGTTGCAACGTCTCAAGGAGGTATGGGTATCAGTAATTATCTTAGTGTGACGATATTCCGACTGTTTTGTCACTGAGTATTTTAGTTGTAGCTACTAAAACGTTTGTTGTGGTTATGACGCACTGGGTGATCACCAGTCCACCGCACAGAATTTATTCTCGTGAAGCGACATGACACTGTCTTTAAATTTAAATTAGCAGTAGCTACTACTACTACTACTACTACTACTACTACTACTACTACTACTACGGCTCTATGGTGAATGTGTAACGGATGCAATTCGCAATGGGATTCGCAATCCCGCATACGTACCGCGTTCGAAACACAGCTGCGGACGATTTGGAACAGCACCTTACTTTGGTTTCCATACAATGATATGCCAATAAGTCATGTTTCCTTAGCGACTCAATGAGCATGCTCAAGATCATAGAGATGGGGTGAATCCAAAGAGACTGGTTGCTGTTTCTGGAGCGGTCTCCGCTGGCAAAGATTAGTTTCATCTTATTCTTCATGCCACGGCATGCAGGAGTACAAGGAAATGAGCGGGCTGACAAGCTCACAAGTAAGGCTAATGTGGAGGGTGGACGTGCCATGGACCAGGCTAACATTCTGAATGCTCTATGAGAAGTAAGACTTTTGCAAGAACCAAGTGATGACTATGAATCTACAACCAAGGTCAGACTGCGAGAACAGCAAATTAAAAGAGGTGTGACCAAACAAGAACACTACGCAGGAAGCCAAAGAAGATTGATAAACCAACACAGAACTGGTGTCATTAGCCGCTACGCGCTGCGGTATTTGCTGCGGAGGGGATCCGAGCAATTATGGACTGAATGGTTCGATGTGCAATGAACAAACTAACTAACTAACAATGATATGCCGATCGTTCTGAAAGAAAGCAATGGCAAGCTGATGAATCTAAACTTGCCAAGAAGCTACAAACACTCAAAAAATGTTGGGGTTGACTGCAGATGTTCTCTAAAGAATGCACAACTAACTTAATATAAGTAGACAAATAAATAAACAAAATTCAGTAGACATAATAATATTATATGAACGATGATCCAGTCTTTACAATTAATTTGTATTAAATGCAAATGTCCTGGTTATGATTGCTACACCAATCCTCATAAACCAAATAACTGGAGCTGGCAGTATGTAAAGCATGAGCTTTATAAAAATAGCTAGACTCTCTAATTGTTTTCCCTGAGTGACCCTTCCTCAGCGAGGCGAGTCTCCTGCAGGCCAGCAATATCAATGTTAAGACGATTGAGTTTGGCATCAATCACAGCCATTTTTTTCACATCGTCAATATTGGTCAAGTCAGTGGAAAATCCTGGACACATGGTTCTCACGTTCCAGGTTGCAAGCCGTAGCTTGAGGTTTCTATTTTTATTTTTGTTTGTACCTGGTGCATTGGTTTTTCGGCCTGCGATTCAGATTTTGTCCTAGCTCCAAGCACCCATTGAAGCAGGCAGGCTGTGGCGGATCAGCACCAAATTGGCCGGGAGCTGCCCAGCTTGAGGCGGGTGGTAGCTGATCAGTGACACCTGTAGGTATCTCCCACCGTCAGAGGCATCGCATGGTGCCCCATGTCTACGCCAATTGACAGGGACTTATAACCCGTAACAGTTGCCTCTCGCTTTGATTCCGAGACCAGTTAAGACCAGGGATGGAGTTATTGCCTCTCCATAGCACAAAGCCTGGGCTAAAATATAGAGATCATGTGTTGCCCATGCAGCATGATCCCTGTCTCGGCCTGCCTAGTTCACTCCAGAGGAAAGGTAACACCCCTACATCTGGAACAAGACAAGCTGCAGAAGCTGCCGGATCAGCAAAGCAATGCTCTAACTGTCCGCCTGTCGGAGCTTCGATCCTAGACCAGCCACCAACCAAGGCTTAGGGCCTGGTCTGCCCTGCCATGACATTTTGTCTTTAGCTTGCATTTCCTCACACCAGGGTAAGGCTTGTACCCTCCCAATTGCGCTCTTCCGCCCGAAGCCGTTGGCACAATGTGGGGTGTTGGGTTTGGTAAGCGCCGCCCAACGTTCGGCGCTAACAGAAAGTAGGTAGTACCGTCTACTGTTATACGGTAGCTCAGTCATATCTGACTAAGACCTGACACACAGAACTCATCTATAACATTTATATTCAAGGGCATTTATGCACTGTTCAGCTTGTTTAGTAGAAAGTAGACAGGAAATTGCATTTATTTAGCCAAGCACTGCTCAGCACCTGTTTCACTATCACTGCAGTTTTGAATGATGGTCAGGCTACGTGATTAGCAAGTAGATGATTTGGGTGGGTCATAGGTTCAGCTTTAATTACCAGTATTGATGCCCCCCTCAACAAGCTGAAATTCCTTGGACTAATAACAATTGCCTGAAACAGGCTAATGAAACTAGAACATTACTTACAACAATAAGAAAGAGACAAACAGCTTTCTTTGGTCATGTGATGAGAAGAGAAGCATTGGAAAACATCGTGACAACTGGAAAGATCGAGGGTAAGAGAGGGAGACCAAGAGAAATGATGATGAATGGATTGAGACGTTGGCATGGAGGAAGATCGTCAGCAGAGTTGATCCAGAAAACCAAGGACCAAGATCTGTGGAGACTCATGAACGCCAACTGGCATGGAACTTGATGATGATGATGATGATGACATGAGAGCAATCTCCTGCAAAAGGGCAAATTGTCAGACAAATTAAGCCCAGACATACTTTCATATATAATGCAGTCTATAAAGAAACGGGTAAACCTTTGTCTACTTACTCCAAAAGGCCAGACCTGAGACATGCAAAAAAAAACTTTTTTTTCCCAATCACTATGATGGAATGAGTGAGTTGAAAAGCCTGGATAGCAAAGGAGTAGGCATCTAAGAAGATGCAGAAAATGCAAAAGATAACTTCAAAATAATGATCAGGTAGAAGAAATGCATCAAGAGAAACAAAGAATAGTAACATGTTCAAGACTTTGATCACGGAAGTTAGTTAGTTAGTTAAGTGAGGTTCCAACTTCACGGCAACAGGTCGTCCCCATTATGCTCCATTCCTGTGCCAGTGAATATCACACAAAATGCTCCCCACTGTCCATTGTGAAAAGTGGAAAAGACAGGAGTCTCGGCAATCCAACAGCCCACACAGGTACATTGTGCAGAATGCCGCCGCCAGAATGCCAACACAAAATTCATCTACGAAAACCACAGTTCATCGTCGATGGACTCTGCAGTCACCAGAAAGACATCATTGACCCGGGTTTTCTCACATGGCTCAGTCTTTTACTGCAGGGCGACCCGCCAAAAGTGTCGCACACACAAAGATCACGGAAGTCAAGGAACAAGAATGAGAGAACTTTGTGACTAATTTGTCTGGTGAGAAAGCCCTACAAAAATGTTGGCATTGCAGTGACGATGACCAGAAAGTGTGTAGACCTTCAAACACCAACATCCAGGGTTCAGTAGACAAAATGTTAATGACTGATCAGACGACAGGGCAAGAATTACTTAGGTATTATGTCGCTAAAACAGATAGCGATAGTAGATGGCAAACATGATTAAACCCAATGCCTCATCTGTACTTGCATGATGTGGTTTTGGTGATGATTTTTGTGATGTGTGAGTGGGGGTATGTGGGGTGGATGGGTAAGGGTATCTGTGTGGGTGTGGGTGGGAATATTGTGTGGTATCTGGGTGGGGGATATGTGTGTGGTGTGTAAGTGGGGATGTGTTGGTGAGGGATATATGTGTGTGTGGTGCGTGGGTTGGGAATAGTGCGTGGTAGGGGGTGTATGTGATGTGCGGGTGGGGGATTGCGTGGTGGGGGTTTAGGTTAAGGCATGTGTGGGTGGGTGGAAGTTGTATATGTGGGTGGTGGGGTGTGTGGATTGTGGATGTATGGGTGGTTAGGGAGGTGTGTGTGTGGGTGGGGGGGGGGGGTAGGGACATATCAGTTGGTGGGGATGTGTGTGTATGGTTTGGGGATGTGTGAGTGAATGTGCGATGTGTGGGTTGGTGGGGGATTGTGTGCATGGGTGGGGAATATGTTGTCGATGGAGATGTGGCTAAGGGATGGGTGGTTTGAGGTGTGGGTGGGGAGAGGATGTGTGGGTTAAGATGTGGATGGGCATGGGATGTGGGGGAATGTTTGTGGGTGGCGAGTGTGTTTTGGTTGGGGGATCAGGTGAGGGCAGTGTGGGGGGGGGGGGGGGGGATGGGTCGGTTGGTGGGGTATGTATGTGTCCTTGGTGTGCGTGTGTGTGGGTAGGTGGGGGTGTTTATGTGTCCCTTGGTGCGCGTGTGTGTGGGTAAGTGGGGTTGTGTGGGTGGGGTGATGTATGGATAGGTGGGAGATGGGCTTCATAACATGGTAATTAGCCTTGTTTATGTTTACAACATTCATTTCACAATGTTTATTTTTCTTCCTATGTAAATGTATAATGCTCTTGATGAACGAAAGACGAGTGATTGAAAGGGCCGAATGTAAGACGGGCCTGCGCGCCCAATTTGTGACCCTAATAAAGTTGATTTGATTTGATTTGATTTGAAATATTTACGGCAGTGGTTCTCAACCAGTGGGTAATCCCCACTGCATATAACTGCATGCTCTGTTTTCTAAACCATGTTTTCACTTCACATTCAACTTCGGCGTCACTCGCAAAATGTCTCCTGCCAAGGTGGGTTTTCAGTGGACTTAGCCCCTAGCGATTTCCCATAAAGCGGTGCATAGCTGGGTAGAAAAAGGTACGAGAGTGAGTCAATAAGTAAGTCACACAGTTCTGTGGGATGGCAGGTAAATGAAAACAAAGCTCACAGTTCTATGCAGCTGGTGTGGGAGGACTAATAAAACAATGGGATAAATGCGTCAATGTTGGTGGAAATTATGTTGAGAAATAAAGGGACAATGTGTGTATAAAAATAAACTGGTTTCAAGTTGTTATCATAGTTAGTTATTTTTCTACAATCATTTGTGACTTACTTATTAACGTACCCTCGTATTAAATATCAAAATGTGCCATTATGAAACATCTAACTACAAATATCTATTTTTATCCATTAGCGGAGAAACAAAACTATGTCAAACAAGCTGAAAAACTCTTTGATGAAGCTCATGAACTGGTAGGTACTTCTATTAGTTAGTTAGTTAGTTAGTTAGTCGAGGTTCCAGCTTCACGGCAACGGGTCGTCCCCGGAATGCTCTATTCCTGTGCCAGTGAATATCACACAAAATGCTACCCAATGTGAAAAGTGGAACAGACAGGAGTCTCGACAATCCAATAGCCCGCACAGGTACACTGTGCATAATGCCGCCGCCAGAATTCCAACACAAAAGTCCTCCACGAAAACCACAGTTCATCGTCGATGGAATCGGCAGTCACCAGAAAGACCTCATTGACCCAGGTTTTCTCACACGGCTCTGTCTCTATCCGCAGGATGACCCACCGAAAGCGTTGCATTAAGCATGAACTTCGTAACTCCAGCGCTGACTCCCAGGAGTCTCCTGAAAAATGCACTCGTGAACCGAAAAGGCAAATCAGTCAATTCAGCAACAGCCGGTAGCCATTGTTCCGAACATGCAGGTCACTGTACAAACAAAGGGGACATGTAGAAGCATTCCACGTGAATATCACAGCTCACAGAGTCGCGCCACGCACTCGCTCAGTAGCAGGGCCCATATATTACCAGTCCAACATGAGGAAAATGTGAAATGCAAACTGTAGCCACAAAGATAAATGCTCCAGAGGGTACTTCTATTGTTTTAAGTTATTATTCTGCAAGCAGCTAACTATAAAGTATCCACAAAATCTGTGATATGGCCATTGGCTGGCTATAAGGTGTTCTCCTTCCTGCTGCTTTGCAGGATCTGGCAAAAACTAGGGCGTTCAACCAAACACAAACCAGGAGAAGACAAGGAGATGCTTGTTTATAATGCTCTGGAAAACTGAGTTGTAACCCCTAAGTCCCATGTACTGGCATGCGGGTCGTTTGAGCCTGAAAGAGGCTTGCATATACTGGAGTGAGGTTTTTCTCTCAACCCGATACCAAAGTACAGTCTTTATGAGGACCATTTCTTCTTCTTCCACCTCCTCCTCGACCCCCTTGTCTTCTTCTGTGTGGCTGATGTATATATGGATGGGGGAGATGTGTGTGTGTGTGTGGTTGGGAGATGTGTGTGTGGGTGGGAGATGTGTATGGGAGTAGTGTGTATGAGTGGAGGATGTGTGTACAGGGATATGTCTGGGTGGGTGGGGGATATGTGTGTGTGGTGGGAGATGTGTGAGTGGGTGGGTGGGGAGGTGTATGGGTGGGTGGAGGGATGTGTGTATGGATGGGAAGTGTGTGGGAGGGGGATGTGTGTTTGGGTTGGTGTGTTTGTGTGGGTGTTGGTGGGTAGTGGTATGTGTGTGTTGGCAGGTGGGGGATGTGTGGGTGCTGGTAGGTGGGGATGTGTGGGTGGGTGTGTTGTGGGGGATGTGTGTGGGTGAGGATTATGTGTGTTTTGTGGTGTGTGTGGGTGGGTGGGGGAAATGTGTGTGGGGATGGGAAGATGTGTGGGTATGGGTGTGTGATGTGTTTGTGGATGAGGGATGTGTGGTTGGGGGTGTGTGGGTGGGTGGATGGAGCATGTGTGTATGGGCGAGTGTGTGTGGGTTGGGGTGTGTGTGAGGGATGTTTGTGTGGATGGGTGCGAGATGTCTGGGTTGGTGAGGGGATGTGTGAGTGGGGGGTGTGGGCATGGGTTGGTTATGTGTTAGTGGGTGAGGGATGTCTGTGTGGGTTGGTGCGGAATGTCTGTGTTAGAGGGGGGATATGCCACATAACATGATAATATGCATTGTTTATGCTTACAACATTCATTTGACAATGTGTTTTTTTCCTATGTGAATGTATCATGCACTGATGATGAACAAAAGATGAGTGATTGGAAGGGCTGAATGTAAGACAGGCCTACATGCGCAATTTGTAACCCTTTTTAAATAAAGTTCAATTCAAATCCCTCTCCTTTTTTTTTCTGCTTCTTCTTCATCTTCCTCCTCTGCCTTCTTCTTTTCTCCCTGTTCTTCCTCTTCCCCCCTGTTCTTCCTCTTCCCCCCTGTTTATAATTCACTCAGTGGCCCATAAAGTTTTGTTTCTATTTGTGTCTCTAACTAGAAGGTTTGTCTTGATATGTTGTATTTGAGGCAGTCTTGTAATTTGTCATTGCTGCCTGGACTGTTAATTCACATGGTTAACTTGCCAATCTTAAATTGTGTGTGGCTGTGAAGTTGATTGTGTCTCGTTCTGAGATGTAGAATAATGATTTACTTATCATTGTCTGCCCATAATATAGTAATCATCTTTTGTCAGTGTTGGTGGCTTTCTGATTCATTTAAATGTTCTTTTATTTTGGTGATATTAAATGTGCAATAACCAATGCCTTTTGGAATTTTTTGGTTAGCAGTGAGTTTTAAGTTCACACTGTGTTATTTGCTTGGTTTACTGTGAATTTAAACAAAAATGTAATTATGGTATTTAATGACTTGAACCATGTGTTTCCTTCATTGCAGCTGGAGCAAATGGAACTTGAGGTCAAGGAACAAGAACCCAGAGAGAGGCAAAAATATCACACTCGTGTCAAGAGTTTTAAAATTGAGCTGACAAAACTGCAGTCTGACCTTGTGAGTACCATAATATGTGCGTAGGATATCACAGCCTTGCTTGTTCAGCTACATTGTATTTTTTAAGTTTTGTTTATCTAAATTGTGAAGGCCGGTCTCTGTGGTGAAGGGCTTATGGACGCGATTCGCAAGCCCGCTTACCCGCGTTCAAAACGCACCTGTGACCGATTTGCCAACAGACCGCGTTGCGCTGGGTTTTAATGAATTGGTATGGGAGCTGGTTGTTCAGAAAGCAATGGCAGACTTTTTTTTTTTTTTTTAGCATATCCTTTACAGGACTTAGCTGTCAACGCCAGCATCTTGCAGCTGTATGTTGATCTCTTGGCAAGATTACGCTCAGTAGTTTGCCATTGCTTTCTGAGCGGCCGGCTCACATACCCCGCAAGTCACCAATGCGATTCGAACCACTGCTGATTTGAACCGTCATCACGTTAACCGACGAGAGTATACAAGATTACGGAGAAAAGTCATAACCTCTAACAGCAGCAGTAAAATGCTGGTGTTGACAGCAATGTCCTGTAAAAAGGATATGCAAAAAAAAAATTTGAAAAAAAAAGTTAAGCTGCATAAACTTTAAGAGAATTGGGCAATAAATGAATTGCCCTTTAACTAAGTCTAATGGAAGGTATAATGTGTATAAGGTTATGTATATTGGCCACCCAACCTCATTGTGCAATGGCCTTTAATATGTGAAGATCTAAGACTGAGTTGAGCTAAGAACCGACATCACTGCACTCAGGACATTCCCATACATGCTCCATCCCCTCGTTCAACAGCCAGCGAAGAGTCATACTACTAATCGTTCCCACCGCTATCTGATTAAAAGTTCTCCTGGTCTTCCCTCTCAGTTTTGAGATTCTTCCAGAACCCCTGCCGATCCCCCGCAATCTCATTCCTTCCACATATGGGTTCTCAATCTGTTCCTCCGCCTTCACCTGGTCCCACAAGCACACGACCACCTCCCCCTTGTCCATAGGCAAAATACCACCAAGAGGTGCCCTCCCTGCTAGCCTATCAGCCTGTTCATTCCCTCATACACCCGCATGGCCAGGGCAAAATATCCATACAATTCTCACGATCTGTGACCTCTGAAGCGACGAGAGCCATTCCACACGAAATATTCCTTTCTCCACCTTGCTAAGCATACCCTTTGAATCTAAGATTGTACACGCCAATGACAGTATCTGCCAAGGAACCACTTCTAACAAAAGTGACCTACTAGTCAAATACGTTTTTGACTCGTTGCTATTTATAACAATAAAAAAAGACACAAACTATCATACCTTTGACCAAGTACATTTTATAGTTATAGATATTTATTATATCTTTGACCAAGTACATCTTAGAGTTGTAGATATTTAGAACAATAAATAAGGCACAGACTGTCACACCTTTGACTAAGTACATTTTAGAGTCATGGATATTTATCATATCTTTGACCAAGTGCATTTTTGAGTCATAGATATGTAACAATAAGTAAGACACAGACTATCCTACTTTTGACCATGCATATTTTAAAGTCGTGTTTGTTTAAATTAAGAAATAATCACAGCAAATACATTTGTGTGTTTCAGAAAAGAGCCAAATTGGGCATTGACGCGAACAGAGACGAGTTGTTAGGAGATGATACCCATGACTCAGAAGATCAGGTAATCATTCTTTAAGCATTGTCAAACATTTACATTTTTGGACAGAAAAGAAATTAAAGCATGAGTTTTCATACTATTGGTTGATGAGACTCCATGCTCCAGTGGTATCGCACCCACCTACCTTCATGCCAGCCGAGGATTTGATTCCTTTTGGGTGTGTAATCAGCAATTAATCAGGTCTGTATCCACAATGAATGTTGGCTGCAGTGCTCCAACACTGTCTGTCTCTCACCCTGGTTGTACACTCAGACACATTGCTGTTCACCCATCTCTTGATGTTATCTTCTCACTTGTATCTCTGTCTCTTGCCCTGTTTGTACTCTCATACAGACTGCTGTTTGTCCATCTCTTGATATGTTATCTTCTCACTTGTATCTCTGTCTCTTGCCCTGTTTGTACTCTCATACAGACTGCTGTTTGTCCATCTCTTGATATGTTATGTTATGTTATCTTCTCACTTGTATCTCTGTCTCTTGCCCTGTTTGTACTCTCAGACAGACTGCTGTTTGCCCATCTCTTGATGTTATCTTCTCACTTTTATCTCTGTCTCTTGCCCAGACTCTCAGGCAGACTGTTGTTTGTCCATCTCTTGATGTTATATTCTGATGGGTCTGGTCTCATACTGACCATACCTCTCTTCACATCCACATGCACCATTGCAGCAGACAGTAACTAAAGCATGGTTTACACTGCTGTGAAACTTGTCGAGGGTTACCAGCCACAATACAATTCTACAAGATCAGATCTCCACAATCATGGTAGACAGGATCCAAGTGCTGCACTCTCCAATCCAAGAGCCCACAAACATGCTCACAATGAGTGTATGTTTATAAGTTGTTTATATGAAGACGAGAGACAGAGATGATAATACTGGCGTGGAACAAGTCTTCATCAGTCCCCAATTCTTCAAATTGTACAAGAGTGCACAGTTCAAATCCTTGTGTTCGTCAGCAGCAGTACAGTGCTGATATGATCAGTATCCTCATTACATGGTTACCACCACTTGCATAGCTTCTGATTTCGCTACAGCAAGCACATTTTCTAGTTTTTTGTGCTGTGCATAATATGACTAAATGTTTCGTGTGGAATGGCTATCCCCGCTTCAGAGGTCACAGATTGTGAGAATTGTATGGATTTTTCGCCCTGGCCATGCAGGTGTGCAGGGGAATTAACAGGTTGATAGGCAGGCAGCTATCTGTCTATTTATTTATCTATCTGTCTATCTATCTCTATGTGTGGTGCACGAGCAGCACACACATGTGCGTGTTTGCTTTTGTTTATCATATCAAGGATCTATTTTTAAAAACATTAATTTTGTCAGTACTTTGACTGTATGGCCTTTTATGATTTCAATCTGGCAAGACATTTTTGATATGCACAGCATGCCATCATCCAAAATGATATTTTCATTCCCAGAGAGCAAGATTATTAGACAACACAGAAACTTTAGAAAGATCATCTCGTCGATTAGACCATGGCTACAGAATTGCTTTGGAAACTGGTACGTCTGGAATATTCTTAAGTTAATTTAATCCTATGAATCTACAATGTGTCTGAAACATTCTTCACATTTTTTTTTATCCTATGACAGTCTCATTATCATCATCATCATCATTATGTGCTATGCCAATAAGCATGGTGGTCATGTTTCGGAAAGTGGCCATATTAAATATCACATTAGCATGGAAAGAACAGTGTTGGAAGGCAAGGTTCCTGGTAGAGGAGGCAGAGGTCTACCAGCACGAACATGGACACAGGACATTGCATACATCTTTGGCATGAGGGTGCAGGAGGCATGAGAAATGGTAAGAGATGAGAGACCTTTTGACACTTCATGATGGGTGCAGTGTTCTGCAAAGGACCTGCTACATGAGAGAGAGGGGGGGAAAGAGAGAGTAACCAGGCTGTAGGTTCAAAGCTAACATGCAGAAATAAAGCTTGCTAACGACATATTTCCTTGCTACACTTATGCTGTTTCAAAAATATGAATGTATTGAAAGATTTTTAAAAATTGGCCAATATCTTTTCGTGAACACAGTTGAGTTGAGTTAAGAACCGACATCACTGCACTCAGGACATTCCCATACGTGCTCCGTCCCCTCGTTCAACAGCCAGCGAAGAGTCATACTACTAATCGTTCCCACCGCTATCTGATTAAAAGTTCTCCTGGTCTTCCCTCTCAGTGTTGAGATTCTTCCAGAACCCCTGCCGATTCCCCGCAATCTCATTCTTTCCACATTTGGGTTCTCAATCTGTTCCTCCGCCTTCTCCACCTGGTCCCACAAGCGCATGACCACCTCCCCTTGTCCATAGGCAAGATACCACCAAGAGGTGCATTTCCTGCTAGCCTATCAGCCTGTTCATTCCCCCGTACACCCGCATGGCCAGGGCAAAATATCCATACAATTCTCACAATCTGTGACCTCTGAAGCGACGAGAGCCATTCCACACGAAACATTCCTTTCTCCACCTTGCTAAGCATATTCTTTGAATCCGTAATGAACACAACGTGTGTTGCAGTAGTCTCCTCTAGCCACCGGAATGCCGCTGTTACTGCCTCCACCTCCATTCTCATGCTGGAGGTCGTAGTCTCATATGCCAGGCTCTCCTTTTTCAAGACTCGCCCATTAGCCTTTGCAATAAAGCCCCAGCCACTACGTCTGTTTCTCACCACTGACCCATCGGTGTAGATGACTATGTCACCTTGATGTGTGTTGCTCTGGATTAGCTGTTGCACTTCAAACTCAGTGCGGCCCGCTGCCCATTCTCTGCTCTCACGACCCAGTGTTATTACATTGTGCCAGTCCGTCATGTCATCCGGAACTTCAACCCACTCTCTTTCACGATTGATGGTCTCTAGATCACACACCTGGCTTATAGAAAGTTCTGCCTGTGCCATCGTCTTAGTCTATGACCCTTTACCATATCCATTGCTGCATGCAGCGGGTGATCCCTGTCTGCGGCAACTCTCAGGTACCATTTGGCCTGAAGGACCCTATGCCTATCCATCATTGTAGCTAGCGCCAGGATATGCCTCATGCAGATAATTGGTGTGTCCTTTGTGCACCCCAGTATTAACCGCATGGCAGCATTCTGTATGCGCTCCAACCTTTCAAGCTGGCTTTTTTATACTGTCAGCAGCCCCAAACCATACTCAGTGACAGAAATTATTAACTGCTGAAAGAGCCTGTACAACATCCTCTGATCTACCCCGGTTGCTGCCATAGCCCTCAATGCATTAAGTCCCCTACCAGCCTTCACCACCAAATCCTCCACATGATCCTTAAAAGGTGATACTCAAGTACTTCAGTTTACTCTCTCGACTAAGAGGACATCCTCCTGGGACGTCTGCCTTGACGATCCGGTTATCCAGGGAGTACCACACAACCGATGCCTTGTCTGGGTTTAAAATGGCCCCTGCGTCCCTGCACCACTCCGTCACCTTGTTTACCGCCACCTGTACGTCTTTCGCCAATCTGGCCCTGTCTGTACACCAGCACATCTGCAAATGTCAAGATTCTACCCACACCTGGTGTCTCAATAGCTGCGATTTTGCTGGTGTAGACATTAAAGAGCACCGGGGACAAGGCAGATCCCTGCGGCGACCCAGATGTAATACTACAGGGGTCATAAGTCCAGGTACCTGTGCGCAGTGCAACCTTACGCTCATAAAGGACTGCCGCAACTCATCTAACAAGGCAAGGGCAGACTTCCATGTCCAACAGTGTGTATATCAACCGATCATACCTGATCCTATTATACGCATCCTCCAGGTCAAGAGCTACCACCACTGTCTCTTGTTTATCCTGGAAGCCCTCGTAGACATCAAATGCAAAAGTTGCAGCATTGGCCCAGGTGTCCTTTCCAGGCCGGTAGCTTCCGAGTCCTTGGGGAAGCAGACTTTCCAAATGTTGCTGGAGCCTGCGTGCTACTATCTTTTCGAGGACTTTGCTATACATGTCTTGCAGGGTTATGATTCGGTATCCATTAAGTCTGGAGTGGACACAAAAGTACTGCTAATAGTAGTCTTATTTTCTCTTGAATGTTTTGCAGCCAGTATGCTTGATATGCACAAGGTGAGGCATATTCATAGAGAGGAACACATAATTAGATAAGATTATATGTTTACAATGATATTTATAATCAATTGCTTTGCAATGTCTTATGTAGAGCAAATTGGAAGTCAGATTATGGAAGATCTGCACTCACAGAGACAAACAATCAACAGATCTAGAGGGAGGGTAAGTAGAATTTATGTAAATCAAAGTTTGAAATGAATATTATTTTTGTCTTTTTTAATGAGATCTAGACGAAGTGTCATGGTAGTGTAGTCGTCAGTTTGGTTTAGTTTGTTAATGTTCACTTTTAGTGAGCAGAGATATCTCCATAAGTGCTCCAGCTAGAAATGATCAGTTTCACTTTTTAGTGAAAGTTCATTTTCATTACACACGGATATCTCAGTGATTGCTCCAGATCAGTTTTGTTTGTTAATCAGTTCAAGTCTTAGTCAGAAATGACTGAGCTACCATATGACAGTAGACAGTACTACCTGCTTTCTGATAATGCTAAATGTTGAGTGGTGCTGACACTCCACATTTTACCAATGGCTTTGGGCAGAGGAGTGCAATTGGGTGGGTACGAGCTTTATCCAGGTGCGAGAAAAGGCAACCTAAATAATGTCATAGCAAGGCAGACCAGGCCATAAATCTTGATCAACAAATGGTCTAGGATGGACAATCTGACACGTGAACAGTTAGAGCATTACTTTGCTGATCCGGTGGCTTCTGCAGCTTGTCTTCTTTCAGATGTATTGGTGTTGCCTGTCTTCTGGCGTAAACTAGGCAGGTTCACTTAATTTTGACAGTAAATGTTTTAATGAAATGTAACATCCATCTGTCCGTCCATCCATCCATCCATCATGTGCCATGCCGATAAGCGTGGGCGGTCATGTTTTGCCATCTCAGTCGATCACCAGAGTCATGGATCAGCTCTGTGTTCCTGTCTCGACCATGTCATGTGGCCAAGCCATCCAGGTACTTACTTCTCGGTTTTCGGTCTCTTCCCTTCGATCTTGCCAGTTGTCACCAAGTTCTCCTAGTCATTTCGTCTCATAACATGCCAAAAAAATTTTGACTGTCTACGTCTAATGACTCTAATCATTTGTTTCTTGAAGAACTTGTTCATTGGTTTTTCTGTCTGTCCATGGTATTCTTTGCATTTTCCTTAGAAACCACATTTCCACAGCCATCAGATGTTTTTCAGCTTGACTGCTCATTGTCCACACTTCATAAAGTCAACATTATGTACCTTTGTTACTGCAGTAAATAGTTAAATGAAGCATGACATAAGCCAACATTATGTACCTTTGTTACAGCAGTAAATAATTTAATTGAACATCACATAAAGTTAAAATGTTTTTACATTTGTTACTGCAGTAAACAATTTAATTAAATGTCACTTAAATTCAACATTTTGTACCATCGATACGACAGCGAACAGTTAAATGAAGCATGATATAAAGTCAGCAGTTTTGTGTATTTTCCCCAGCTGCAAGAGATGGACAGTGCTCTAGGAAAGAGCTCAAGAGTTCTCTCTGGTATGATGCAAAGGTAAACACACAGCTCACTTGCATGTTTGCATTATATTGTGTTTTGTCAAACCACATATACACACAAACAGTTCACTTGCATGTTTGCATTATATTCTGTTTTGTCAAACCACATATCCACACAAACAGTTCACTTGCACATTTGCATTATATTGTATTTTGTCAAACAACTGATAAATAACAGTTCACTTGCATGTTTGCATTGTGTTTTGTTAAACAACAGGTAAATACACATTCACTTACATGTTTGCCATCTGCTTATAGTTTATAACGTTTAACTGTCATTACCCTCTTCGAGGCATTCATTGTCAGTTACTCTGACAGTCTAATGCAGTGGTTCTCAACCTTTTTTGGCCCGTGCCCCCTTCACCATATTTTTAGAACGTCATTTCCCCCCCCCCCCCCCCTTCCTATCAAAAATTTGGTCCATGCCCCCCTTCACCATATTTTCAGAACATCATTCCCCCCTTTCATATTTCCTACTTAAAAATCTCCCCACCCCTACACAGTATACGTAAAAATGGAAGGTAAATATGTTAAAACAGGTCTAGACGTCCACATAAAACGTGATTTGTGGGTCTACTTTATAAAATGAATTTTAGAAGGATGAGACGTGCATAACTGTAAAGTATGAAGGGAAAAGCAATATCAAGTAATTGGTTCTTGTATTAACGCGATCTTGTAATAATCTTATTCCCCCCCCCCCCCCCCCCCCCCCCCCCCTGGATACCCTAAAATTCCCCCTGGGGGAGAATTCCCCACCGGTTGAGAACCACTGCTCTAACGTATTCGCAACATTCATCTCAGAAAGCACATCTCCACCACCCCAAGCTCTTCCTAATTTGCTAGTTCACATTCCTAGATTCTCTGCTGTTTATGTTATGCCATTCACAAATTGATTCTTTCAATACCACACTTCCATGTGTGGGAGATATTCATTGCGTGTGTGAAGGAGGCATCATGTCTTCAAGTGATGATGAAATGACTGGCTGAACAGATGGGCAAAGGGGATAATATGCCATTGTCTAATTGAAGTTCCCCAACCAGAATCTAATGATACAAGAAGTCAACATTTTAGTCCACCTGACCGATGTTAAAGGTTGAACCCGCTAGCTCGGCATCAGCACACCGGATGTTTAAGAGCACGTGCTCTTATCCATTGGGCCACGCTGACCTGTAGCATCATTGATATAGACAACAAAATAAAATATACTTGGCCTGCACACCACAGCTCGGTAGCATCTTGTTCTGCTTACAGATGCACATACACGCATTCATTTCCTAGTCCATGGTCTGTCAAATGCTTCACAGGAAGCTGAGAGAGAGAGAGTTTCCATCTGCTTCGTGCTCCAAAGGTTGTGGGTTCAATTCTGGGCTGCGCCTTTTGGTTCAACGAGTGCATTTTTCTCGGAGACTCCTGGGGATCGTCTCTGGAGCTACGGATTTCATGCTGTGTGCGGCGCTTTCAGCAGGCCGTCCTACGGAAAGAGGCCGAGCCATATGGGATAAAACTCGGTGCAGTGAAGTCGACCCTCATGACTTTTAAGCATTTTTTATAGAAACTCCAGATTTTCGGAGCTGTAGAAAGGTGTGCTACAACCCTAATCACTCAACCAGCCAATTCACTTGGGCGCTAATCATTTGACTAGCCTACTCACTCAGGTCATCCTAATCATTCTATGCACTGGGTCACCTAATATGTCTACAACTTTACCCACTTGATCACCCTAATCACTGATTGATTGTTTGATTGATTGATTGATTGATTTAGGAACCAACATCACAGCATTTGGGGCATTCCCATAAGTGCTCCGTCCCCATCCTCAGCAGCTAGCGAAGAGTTCCAACACCAATAGTACCAGTAGCAATCTGATTATATATCCGTCTCGCCTTTCCTCTGAGTGTCGAGCGTCGGCCAGATCCCCTCGTCACTCCTCACTGTCTCATTCTTGCCAGACCATGGTGATCCATCTGCTCCTCTGAGGTGTTCATGTACTCCCACAAGGCCGCAATTGCATCTGCCTTGTCATGCATCAATGCTCCACCAAGTTTTGCAGAGCCAGCCAATCTGACCGCCTGTTATTCCCTAGCACACCGGCATGCCCCGGAGAAAAGATCCAGGCGATGCTTGCTACCCGTGACCTCCGAAGCAAAGCAAGCCACTCTGCCTGAAGCTTGCCTGTCCTCACCTTCCTCAGCATGCTTTCTGAGTCAGTTACAATCACGATGTGTGTGTGTGTTGTATTCTCGATCCAGCGGAAAGCTGCAGTGACCGCCTCCACCTCCATTCTTCATGTTGTGGTATCATAAGCCAAGCTCTCCTGCACCAAACGTCGACCATTAGCTTTTGTCTGAGAGGCACTTCTCTTACCTCTCAACACCGACCCATCTGTGTAGATAATCACATCACCCGAGCGAGCATTATCCTGAAATTAGTTGCTGGATTTCCACTTCCGTGGCCCCTGCAGGCCACTCCCTGCACTCCCGGCTCAATGTGATTATAACTCTGCACAAGTCTGACTGATCCGCTGGCACTCTGACCCACTCCTCTCCTCACCTAATGTTCTCCAAGATGCACACCTGTCTGATTGTATCCTCCGCCTGAGCCATCCATGATTTCCTTCTTATCAGTCGCTGACCCTTAACTGCGTCCAGCGCCTCATGCAAAGGGTGATCTGCGTCTGCAGCTACTCTGAGGTATGCCTTCACCTGCATCACCTTGAGCCTACCAGCAACAATCGGCAGACCTAGGATGTAACGCATACACACTACAGGGATGTCTCTGGTGCATCTCAGAATGACCCGCATAGCTTCGTTCTGTATGCGCTTTAATTTCACCAGCTGACTCTTTGAGACAGTGAGCAGTCCTAGTCCATAATCAATCACTGAGAGGATCAAGTGCTGGTATAGTGTAAAAAGTATTCTCTGCTCTGTGTCCATTGCAGCCATAGTTTTAAGTGCATTGAGTCTCTTTTGAGACCTTGTCACAACCGTCTCCACACGGTCCTTGAAGGACAGGCTTCTATCATATGTGACTCCCAGATATTTCAGTTTGTTCTCTCTGTTGACGCCTCTACCATCTATCACGAGGCTTGGGACATCAGCTCTCACAATCCTGTTGTCCAGAGAGCACCACAAAACAGCCGCCTTTTCCGGGTGGATGGCAG
This sequence comes from Cepaea nemoralis, assembly GCA_014155875.1. Taxonomy (NCBI): domain Eukaryota; kingdom Metazoa; phylum Mollusca; class Gastropoda; order Stylommatophora; family Helicidae; genus Cepaea; species Cepaea nemoralis. The sequence continues at coordinate 174,186 of JACEFZ010011256.1, read as the reverse complement.
CACTCATTTCAGTGCACCAGTCAATCACTTTGTCTACTGTCGCCTGTAGCTCCTGGGCTGTTTGCTTCCTATCTCTCCCCTGCCTATATTCAAGAATATCCACCCTAATCACTCTACAACATTGCCTGCTCCAACACACTACTCATTTGTCACTTTGTTTACTCAACTCAACCACTATGAACATTCAACGGACACTGACACCTTGGGTTTGTAGATGGGTTTGCTGCCAGTTGACAAGCCTTCTGTTACAAGTGTCACGCAGTCTAGTGCATAGTATTCTCCTTCTGCTTCAAGTGCCTGGTCTGGAACTGACATCAGTGATCATAATTCTGCATTAATCTATATCACCTTGATGAAGTTGGTGTTGCTCATATTATTATTTTATTGCTCATCTGTTTACACTTTCCGCACACATATTTCTGTTTTTCCTCTGCCTCTTTTGCTTATTTTCCCACAAAAGGCTTTTTTCAACTTTTTTTTTTCATCATCACCATCATCATCATGTAGCAGGATCTCATCACAGGCTCTGAAAAGTGTCTTGATCTCCTGCCATTTGCCCTATCTCACTCACCCTCATTCTCAAGGTGTCTGCAGTGTCTTGTGGCCATATTCATACAGGTAGCCCCTTGCTTTTTCTTCCAGGAACCTCGCCTTCCATCATTGTTCTCTCCCAGCCACTGTGATGTTTAATATGGCTGAAGTATTTTAGTTTCCCAGACACAATACTGTTTATGAACCAGTTTCATTCGATGCTCAGATCGTGTGGAATCACCATTTTCTTTATCTTTGCCCACAATAATCCAAGAACTTGTCTGTAACATTTCAGCTCAAAAGCCCCAATTTTCTACTCTGGCGATTGCAAAATTCTCTACTCTTATTCATAATAGCACAGGAAAGATGCATGTTCTCAACATTTTTACTTTAAATTGTTTGCTGCTATTTCTGTTGATATACCCATACATTTCATTTGTCTTTTCCTTATGGAGTCAGTGCATCACTTGTTACAAATTAACATGACATAAGTTAGTAGATGGGTTTCTGTCAGCTGACCAAGCTCTGCGGCAAAGAGACATCAACCCAGGGTATCACTAGTTGCAAATTGACTGGACACTGGTGACACACTCTAGTAGATGAGTTTGCTACCACCTGACCAGTCTGTTATATCTGAGACACCCAGATGGTGTCACTAGTTGATAGACTGGACACTTGTGACGCCTACAAGTAAAGAAGTACAGGACCTTGTTGCACATCTGGAAGCATATTGGGTATATGGTGCTAGACGTGTATGTGATAGACCAGTTGGCACTCGATGGGCGACCTGGTTAGTATCACACCAGTAGCCTTTACTTCCCAGGGCATTTTCTGGTGCCCATTTTAGACTGGGCCAACCTTGAGCCCAGATCAGTTTAAAACATCCATCATGATGGGGATTCGAACACACGCCCACCGGGCAAGCTGGCTAGCCAATGCACTGCCGCAGTACCTCCAGTTATGTGTTAGTTAGTTGCATATCCTTACAGGACGTCACAGTCAACGCCAGCATTTTTCAGCTGCTGTTGATGTACTAGGCAAGTTTTTACGTTCAGTAGTTTGCCATTGCTTTCTGAACGACCGGCTCACATACCCTCGTAAGTTGCCAGCGTGGCACGAACCGCTGCCGATTCTTGCAGCTGTTGTTTTCCCCCACGTGGATATACGGGATTACGAACAGTGTCATTAACTCCTTGGCTAGGGAGACCGGCTTATTTTTAAATGGCCTTATTTTCTTATCTTTCTATCCCCAGAATAATTCAGAACAGAGTCATGCTGCTTGGTGTTCTCATGTTTAAATGGCCATATTTTCTTGTCTTTCTATCCCCAGAATCATTCTGCTTGATGTTCTCATGTTTAAATAGCCATATTTTCTTGTCTTTCTATCCCTAGAATAATTCAGAACAGAATCATGCTGCTTGGTGTTCTCATGTTTAAATAGCCATATTTTTTTTTTCTTTCTATGCCAAGAATAATTCAGAACAGAATCATGCTGCTTGATGTTCTCATGTTTAAATAGCCATATTTTCTTATCTTTCTATCCCAAGAATCATGCTGCTTGGTGTTCTCATGTTTAAATAGCTATATTTTCTTATCTTTCTATCCCCATAATAATTCAGAACAGATTCCTGCTGCTTGGTGTTCTCATGTTTAAATGGCCATATTTTCTTCTTGTTCTATTCCCAGAATAATTCAGAACAGAATCATGCTGCTTGGCATCGGCCTCATCATCGTGATTGCCATCATCGTCACAATTTACTTCATGGTGAGGGACCACTCTTGACTGGTTGCAGCTGGTCTCGTATTGTGGGTGTAGTCTACAATCTCTAGCTGTTGTATTTATTCACTGGGGAGTTGCAAGCACATTTGCATGTTTATATGTATATACATCAGTCTCGACTTTATGTGATGGAATGTCAGTAACAAGTGCCATGCTTCAGTACAGCCTACAGTAATAAAATGGCATTGAAAATACATAGACTTGTTTCTGTTTTTCACTTTCAGTTCATTCCTTTAATTGAAAATCATGTTGTGAAGTTTAGAGACATTGTAAAATACAGTTGGATTTGTGAGGACAGTTGGGTAACAGATAGTCTACTATAAATGTTTTATCAGCTATATTTTTGAAGTTTGGTGACATTATAAAAATGTAGTTGAATTAAGAGGACAGTTAGGGTTTCATCTAGTATAAATGTTTTTTCAGCTGTATTTTTTAAGTAAGATAACATTGTAAAAATATAGTTGAATTTGTGAAGAAAGTTAGCTGTATTCTGCCAAATAAGATGTTGAAAAATCTGGTTAAAATGATAGTTCTGGATAACGATAAGTTTCATTACTGTCAGTTCATTAATATAATCTGATGTCAGCAGGAAACTTATTTCGATAATTAAGGCTCTGTAAGTGTTTTATTTATTCGCATATTGGAAAAATCGAGCCAATTTATTCAGTTCTGACCCTCATGAATGGGGTTTTTATTATTTCAAACCGTCATGGTTGCCTGTTTGGAATTCATTGTTCTCAAAAGAAATTTAAACATCTATCAGAAGTTGAGACAGAAGAAGGCATCCTAAGATATTTGTCTACACTGATGGGTTCGTTGTCAAAATTGTTAACCCAACAGTGAAGTAAACCAAAGAATTTAAACTGCAGTATGATAGAGCTGTTGTCAAAATTGTTAACCCAACAATGAAGTAAACCAAAGAATTTAAACTGCAGTATGATAGAGCTGTTGTCAAAATTGTTAACAAAACAGTGACTAAACAACAAAGCAAGTTCAGCTACACCATGTAGATGGTTTTGACATGCATGACTGTTTGGGTAGAAGTTGATGTGTGGTTGAGTTAGAGCCCCTGAGTATTTGCAGTTCACTACCCCATGTGCTGGGACCTGGGGTAGAGCAGTGGCTAGCAACTTTCCTGCTTGGTGGTCATGTGGTCAAACCCACTTCCTGTGATCTGGTCTCCTAGATCGGTCAAGCCTCAAATGGGTACCAGGAAGTTTCCTGAAAAGCAAAGCCAGTTGGCATTATATAAAACACTTCACTCATGGTGTGTCGATTAGTATAAAAATGTGGGGCTAGCACCATATAACCATTACACCTCATGGCTTAAAAAGGGATTCTCCACTGGCTTTACTTTTACCCTGTGTGTTCAAGTGATGGTGTATGATTGCCTCTCACGAAAGCATTAATTCCTTGACCAACTGAGATGGAGAAATTAGTCTGATTATTTAGCTCATGACTCATTCTTGGACAAGCATTTAGTAGAGACACTTCATGTTAGCCACACATTGAGAAAGTGGCATAGTCAAAAGGCTTAATGAAGTCTGAGGGGGAAAAAAACTAGCAGAAAGGGTGTTGAGACCTAGCTACTTGTTCATAAATACTTCTTTTAGAATATGTTCCCAGACTCGTTCATATTCCTTGTATTGAAGGATTTAATAGCAGAATATGGATAGTTGGACTACCCTGAAGTTAATTGATTTTGGAATGCAAAACATGATTAACAGGATTACTTTGAGAAATAAGCAACATGTATACGGTGGTACCCAGCCACATAATGATGATGCTCGTATCACCAGTGTTAACCCAAAAGTGAAGTAATGATGCTCTTATCACCAGAGTTAACCCAAAAGTGAAGTAAACAACCGGAGAAGTTAAAGAAGCACCAAGTGGTCAGTCCCATAAACAGAAACCATCAGTGTGCAAGCAGAAAAAGGAGAAAGATTCACAAGTAAAATAGAGTGGAGTGTCCCATGTTGTTTCTCCATAACCTCAGCCCTGTTCAACCTCAGAAGAGAAAGTCCCATTTATTAGGGCTATTAGTAATTAGGTCCCATTCCAGCCTCAGATTAATAATCATGTGACTGAATTAGCCACATTTTAGATATTAATCTGAAAGGATTTCTCATTCATGAGGAGTAATGATGATAGAAATCCAATAATGATCTTGAATATGGGTAGTTGAGCAAGGTGGAGGTAACTCTTGAGAACTAGCTATTGGGCCAATGAAGTCCCAGTGAAATAACAAGAAATTATTATACATACAATTTTAATGAAATTCCTACCATTGCTTTCAAGCCTAGAACAAAGCTTGTACATTTATTTATGTAAACATCCATGTTTTGTGCTTGGGGAAAGTGATAGGTATCTCAACTCATCATCACCCAGTGGCTTGTTCTTTGCAAAACTTCACCCTCAAAAGGTTGTTTTGTTTTTTTTCTTCTAAATTTCGTTATCACATTTTAAATCCATCTCGGTGTTGGTCTTCATCTTTTCCACCTTCCCTGTATACTAATCTTCCATAATTATCCTTTCTAAACTTCATTTCTTTTTGCATGTTCAAAATATTTCATTTTCCCCATTGTTTTTTGTCTTAACATATCTTCTTAAATATTGAGTTCTAGGATAGATATGTTTGTTCTCCTTTCTGTTCAGTGAATTTTATATATATCTTTCTGTAACATTATATGTACTTTTCAACTGTTTCATGAAATATCCCAGTTTCATCTTATGTAGCCACAAGAAATGAACATGCTGTTACTGTTTTGACTTTTGTTATATTTGTTGCAGTGCATAAAGGCTTTAATTGCTCGTGTCTGATAGAAAATATATGTCTTGTTTTCATTTTGTTGCGAATGAAAGGGCTAGATTTTCCATATGTAGGAAATATATTTTGAAGTATTGCTCAGATTCGACTGTTGGCTTTGTATGAGCATAACTAGATGCTGTATTGTGTGTAGCAGGTAAAGATGGACATAGATAACTGATGGTGGTCACCGAGCCTGGTTGGTATAGTTGTATGGAATATTACATAGTACATTTGTTTCTACATTGATGAAAATGGGAGAGGAGAATTCTATAACACCTTGTACTGCCACTAAGAAAGTTGAATTTAACCAGAATTTATTTTCATCTTCATGGGAAATATACATTGCACAAATATATACCTTGTGAAAGATCTATTTTGATGTAAATTGGTGTTTTTGTTATTCTATGCTTTTACTGCAGTTTCTTAAATGTGTTACATTTGTTACCTATAATTTATGGTTGTCATCTGTATCTCTATTTCTGATTATCCCCACAATGTCTAGCCAGTACTCCACATGTTATTGTTTGTGAGAACCTGCAAGGGGCACGGCACTCCTACCATAGTAACCTATGGTATCAGTCAAACATGTGGGTCACTACTCCTTGGAAGGGTGTGGACCTGCCAGAGGCACAGCACTCCTACCATAGTAACCTATGGTATCAGTCAAACATGTGGGTCACTACTCTATCTCTTGGAAGGGTGTCGACTTCAGAATATTTTCACAATGTTTTTTTTTTGTTTTTTGGGCGCTCGTTCACTTTGAACTCAGGCGTAGTCCATGCACACTACTTTTAGTAGCACTAGACTGGATTTTGTGTGTGGATTAGCTTTTCCTATTACCAGGTCACTCGCCATCAGACGAACCCACCCTGACTTCAGAAGTACTTGTAATTTACAAGTCGAGGATGAGAGGTCAACATTTTAGTCCAACTGTCCAGTGTAGGGGTTGAACTTCATACCTCAACATCAGCACACCGGATGTTTAAGAACACGTATTCTTATCCATTCAGCCATGCTGACCTCCTTTTCTCGATATTAATTAATTTGAGACTCACATTAGCGTAGTGGCTAGATTTTTGCCTGCCAGCTCGGTGGTCATGACTTTGAGTCCGCATCGAGGCAGATGTTTAAAACTGGCCTGAGCTGCTAGGTCTGCACAGCCCAAACTGGGTACCTTGGAATATCTTGGGAAGTCAAGGCTGCTGATGTAATACTGACCACATCATCCACAGAGTGCTGGCTGGTCTGTACAAATATAGCTGTAGCACCACATGCTAGGTGCAGGCTTGTAGACTGGTCTGTGTACAAATATAGCTCTAACACCACATGCTAGGTGCAGGCTTGTAGACTGGTCTGTGTACAAATATAGCTGTAACAGCACATGCTAGGTGCAGGCTTGTAGACTGGTCTGTGTACAAATATAGCTCTAACACCACTTGCTAGGTCAGGCTTGTAGACTGGTCTGTGTACAAATATAGCTCTAACACCACATGCTAGGTGCAGGCTTGTAGACTGGTCTGTGTACAAATATAGCTCTAACACCACTTGCTAGGTCAGGCTTGTAGACTGGTCTGTGTACAAATATAGCTCTAACACCACATGCTAGGTGCAGGCTTGTAGACTGGTCTGTGTACAAATATAGCTCTAACACCACATGCTAGGTGCAGGCTTGTAGACTGGTCTGTGTACAAATATAGCTCTAACACCACATGCTAGCTGCAGGCTTGTAGACTGGTCTGTGAACAAATATAGCTCTAACACCACATGCTAGGTGCAGGCTTGTAGACTGGTCTGTGTACAAATGTAGCTCTAACACCACATGCTAGGTGCAGGCTTGTAGACTGGTCTGTGTACAAATGTAGCTCTAACACCACATGCTAGGTGCAGGCTTGTAGACTGGTCTGTACAAATGTAGCTCTAACACCACATGCTAGGTGCAGGCTTGTAGACTGGTCTGTGTACAAATGTAGCTCTAACACCACATGCTAGGTGCAGTCATGTAGAAGGGACCATTACTATCTTTTTTTCTGTTACTATTAGTTCATCACATGACCATTCTGGCACCCATAAGTATGTGCCTCCCCACCCTGCTCAGCTCCCTACACAGCTCCCTATGTGTGTCTCTCTACACTTCTCCCTACACAGCTCCCTATATCTTTACCCACTCAGTTCTCTACACTATTCCCTACACAGCTCCCTACTTTATCGTACCTTCTGTGTGTTGTTCAACCTGGACCAGATTTGAATAGAATTATGTAACTTGAAGTATATTACACATTTGATGCATTATTTTTGTTTCAACATCTGTGATTGTTTATGCATTTCATATCATTTCTACATATCTGTGACTGAATCATGACATGACTTGTTGATATTCATGCACTTTTGCTGATGAATAAATTCTGCGTAGATCAACTGCATTGGTCATGAAGGGATTCAAGGAATTAGAGGAGCTGTATTAACTTATTCACAGAAGCCTCGGTGGCGTAGTAGCTAGCATGTTGAACTGCCTGCCCAGTGGTCTTCTGTTCAAAACCTCATAGAGTTGAGGCACATTTTTACAATTGACCTGGCCTACCTGTTTGACCCAGCCTAAATTCTGACCCCTCTTTTGCCTTTCATGTACTAAAATGTGTGGAACTCATAACATTAAGCATATTTTCTTTTCACTCCTAGTTTATACAGGACGTCTAGATTTGATCTTTCTTTAATATTGCAACATGTTTCTATCTTTCCACACTTTGAGGTCACTAATTGATTCTTCCCTAGCTTGTTCATCATTTATTTCCCAGCAATATATAATAAAGTTGAGTATACATAACATTTTGGGATTTTGTTTGTAATATCATTAGGAGCGGAGGAAAAATGTGTGCTTTAATTTTATTATTTTCCTTCTTCTTCTTCTTCTTCTCTTCTTCTTCTTCTTCTTCTTCTTCTTCTTCTTCTTCTTCTTCTTCTTCTTCTTCTTCTTCTTCTTCTGCCCTCTATCCGCCATTGAAATTATAGTCCCTCAACCAACTGACTCCAAGCTCCCCGATCTTTAGCTGTCCCATGCAGCTCTGCCCGTGTCCTTCTCTTATTGCTGTGTAACTATTTCTGTCCAAATCAACGCAGCCATGTGAGATCTGCTACTCTTTGTGTGTAACAATGGGTAATGTGTGATCAGCTATGCTTCATGTGTAACAATGGGCCGTGTGTGTTTCACTATATTTTTTGTGTACCAATCAACATGTTATCAGCTATTCTTTGTGTGTACCAGTGAACTGGTCATGTACTTCTTACGTTTAACCTGCGTATATTAAAGAAATCTGACATTGTTGGGTTTGCCTTCCCTAGCCTTTGACTGTCCCCATTCTACCTGGAAGGCAGTAAGTTTGTGCATTACACTGTGTCAGGTTCCAGCCCTTTGACTTGTCCAACTTGGGAGTTGGTCTGTCTTCCACTAGAATGTGGAGATATGGAAGAGGGAGATCCGTGGTTCAGTATTAGTAATGGCAAGACTGGGCTCTCAGTTGATCAGAAAATGTATGCAAGAACACCTTGAAAGCATCAGTGAAGACCTCTGGCATTGACCTTGAAAATTGGATGAGCATTACTGCTCAGTGCTTTCTCTGTGTGGTCACAACTCTGCCGGCACGGCAACCTCAGAACAGTTAAGACTTGAGGACTCTACATAGAGGTGTGCTATACAAAAATCAAGTTGAGTTTCCTCCAGTCAACAGTCAACATTCCTTGGCCCTGATTGTAACAGATATTTCTAGGCACAGGTTGATCCAACTGGATACCTCCGACCCAACTCCAGAACTGACTGATGACAGTATGGTGCCATTCAGCATTGATGGACAAACAAGTAGCAGGATCAGATATTCCCAGAGTACACCCCATTCCCCCCCAGCCCCACTTGACCTAGTCTCATGAAAAGGATACCACAGTTTCATCTGATGTTCATGGGAAAGTAAATATATGCTGGCAGCCCCATCTTATTATGCTGGGACATACAGGTGATGGTCACATTTCACACCCCTGCAACAGTGTCAGATGATCATTACTTTTGTGTGTGAAACATGACCATTGGTGAGAGGAGATGTAATATAAGCATATGTTTATTGCAGGCAGTGCTATGCCATATGTTTTGTATTTATTTATTTATGAAATATATTATCTCCCTAACTGGTACAGTAAATGTTGTTTTTTTTTTAAATTAATACTCCACACCACATCTATGGTTCCCATCCTGACAGTGAATGTTTTGTGAGTGTATGTGGGTTTTTTTTTTCATCAAGGGGTCTCCATACTGACATTAGCTGGCCTTACAGAAAACACAGATTGTTCTTATGGAACAGACATCTCTCTGGGGCAAGGTGGTTAAGTCGTCTGCCTTGCACTTTGAAGGTCAAGGGTTCCTTCATTCCCTGAAAATCACAAAAAGCAAAATAAAAATATCAGGGTTGATTGTGATGTACTGTAAAAGACATGCAACTGGCTAACCAGACATGTTAAAGTTGGACCTATTGGGGAGCCAAAGCATGATCAGGCACTGAAAACCATTAACACTAAACTGTAAACTTTATTTTGCATTTACATGAATTTTGGCCTCAACATAAAAAACATACAACACTACCTATACTAGATAGTTTCAAACGTTCCCAGAAAAGTCAGCTTGTGATTCAATTATTGATTCTGTCTGGGAAATTCTATTTTTCTATGCTTATGATGAAACAACAACCACTGATGTACCCTCATTTGACTGAACTGAAGCGACAGAAGTTTGTATAAGGTGTATGTCAGTGGTACTCAACCGGTGAGGAATCCCCCCCCCCTCCGGGGGGGGGGGGGGGGGGGGGGGGGGGGGGGGGGGGGGGGGGGGAATTTTGGGGTTTCCAGGGGGGGAATGAAGATTATTTCAAGATAGCGTTAATGCAAGAACCGATTACTTGATCTTGTTTTTCTCTTCATACTTTACGGTTCTGTACGTCTCACCCTTCTAAAATTCATTTTATAAAGTAAGCAGGCTCACAATTCACGTTTTATGTGGACGTCTAGACTTGTTTTAGTATGTGCTTTTAAATTTAGCTTCAATTATTACATATACTGTGTAGGGGCAGGGGGAAATTTTTAGGGAGGAAATACGAAAGGGGGGGAATGACGTTCTAAAAATATGGTGAGGGGGGAATGGCGTCCTAAAAATATGGTGAAGGGGAGCACAGGCCAAAAAAGGTTGAGAATCACTGGTGTATGTGGTAGTGCCCTCTATCTGAACAACACACATGTCAAATTTTGTGTTTTCTTGAAGATGTCACTCTCACAAAACATTCATTTTCCTTCAGAAGTCATATGATGATACCCCAACATACAAATCACAAGTTTGTAGTGATGACATTTTGATGAAGGTCATGTTAGTGTCAGTGATGATCCACATAGCAGATGGCTCTAGACTTTACTCCCTACCCATAAAGCCGTACTTTGCAGTACACAATGTGACTGCCATCCAACTTCCTTCATTTTCTCTCAACTTTGAACTGCTGATTTAAATATTTAAAACATAATAATGATTTGCTTACTTGGAATCCACGCAGAAAGGACAGATCCAAAGTTTGTAGTAATGTTATCATCACTGAAATATTACAGCAGTGAGTCTTCAATGAATGGGTTCCAAATGTTTTGAACAGCTGTATGAACATTGGTGAAAGTGGTTGTCTGAGGGAACAGCTTCAAAGGAAAGTGTAGTGTACATGATTGTACTGAACCTTATTTCATGCTGTAATCAAAATCTATGACTTTTTTTTAAGCCAACCCATATATCACTTGATGAGAAGCTGAGCTGTAGCTTTTGGTTTGCATGAAAATAAGTTTGGGTTCCGTAAAATGCACATAGTACACCATATAACTTGACATCAGCAGAAAAGCATAGTAGAATGTGACCAAGTCATATATATATATATATACATATAAGCTCACTAGTTAGGCCTGGATTGGTATTGTTTCCTTCTCAAATTTTAGGAATTCCATAATCAACAGACTATAATCCAGTGGCCAGAGGGCAACTGTGACTATACAACTGTTGATTATGAAAACTCACTGACTGTGTGTGTTGAAGAAAACTCTGGCCTATCCACCTCTGAAACTAAATGTTTGCTGCCTGGTGAGGACATTCCAATCATCTTCCTCAGGTTCACTAGGACACACAAAGAATGCTTCCACTGTTTGCACTTACGCAACTGAAAGTAACCCATCTTTGTATCCATTTGAACGTTTTGAGTGACACATAATGTCATGCCTGGTGTTCGCATGCCAAATTATGTAAGAACATATCGATAGTATGTGTGGAAGAGGTGGAGAAAAGAAAAGTATTGAATATCCTGGAAACACAACTAATATTAGTTTGCGTCGTTGTCCAGAATTCTATATATACATGTATAAAACAGTATGTTATTTTTTAAAAATCATCAGGTTTTCAATTCTACAATAGTTTTTAAACGGCTTTCCTGCCTGACAATGATACAAGCCTGGTCGGACATGGGTTCCATGGCAGATGTCCCCAGTCCCTTCAAAAGGAAACGCCTGGCCACCTATTCCTTGGTGCACTCAAACCTACAAACGTGTGATGGTCCAAACACTTCACTTACCCACAGCAGGCTTCTCTCACGAAACTTGTTTTTGTATTTCTCGTCTGAAAGATCCAGGCTTTGCTCGGAAAAGGAGACCCCCCCCCCCCCCCCCCCCCCCCATATTTGTAATGTGCATGTATATATTCAGTGTATTTGAACAAATGCAGGTGTTGTGTCAGCAATGCACAGAAAACACTTGATTTTTATGTCTTTGTAAACAATACACAGAAACGTGGATTTTTATATCTCTGTAATAAGTCTGTTGACAATGAAATATCTTAACACCCTTAACTAAGATATCTTAACTACGACTCCCTGAAAGCGGTCTATGGTCCTACATCACCAGGCACAGTTCCCCTCCTCAGTGCAGATGGGGGAACATTGGTCACCGATAAGACAGAAATCCTTCAGCGCTGGGCAGAACATTTCAGCAACATCTTAAATGCAACTTTCTTCCCCAAGTTCCCATCAATGATACACTTGATGACCTGCCAACCATAGTGGAAGTAAACAAAGCCATCCAGCAACTCTCCAGCGGCAAGGCACCTGGTCCGGACTCCATTCCGGCAGAGATATACAAGGCAGGTGGGCCGGTCCTAACAGAGCAGCTTCACCAAGTCTTTACAAACATATGGGTGAACGAGACCATGCCACAAGATTTCAAGGACGCGTCAATAGTCCACCTTTACAAACGTAAAGGAAACCGCCAGTCCTGTGACAGCCACCGAGGCATCTCCTTGCTTTCAATTGCAGGAAAGATACTCGCCAGAATTCTTCTCAATCGCCTCACGGCCCATCTCGATCAAGGTCTTCTTCCTAAGTCAATGTAGTTTCAGAAAAGAACGTGGAACTGTTGACATGATTTTCGCTGCAAGGTAGCTGCAAGAGAAATGTCAGGAACAGAACTCTGAAATGTTCCCCACTTTTATTGACCTTACTAAGGCTTTTGATACAGTCAGCAGAGAAGGACTGTGGAAGATTATGGCAAAATATGGCTGTCCACGAAAGTTTGTCCAAATAGTGCGGCTATTTCATGATGGTACGCAGGCAAGAATACAGGAAAATGGTAAACTGCCACATGCCCTTTCCCGTCACCAATGGTGTGAAGCAAGGATGTGTCCTCACTGTTCAGTCTCATGTTTTCAGCCATGTTGACGAATGCATTCGAGAACAACGACATTGGAATAGACATCAACTACCGCATGGATGGAAAGTTATTCAATCTCAGAAGGCTGAAAGCTAAAAGCAAAATTGACAGCGACACCGTCAGAGAGCTCACGTTTGCTGATGATTGCGCTCTATACGCCAACTCAGAGGCGGACATGCAACATAATGTTTCAGCTTTCTCACTTTGGGCTCAATATCAATTTGGAGAAGACTGTAGTTATGTACCAGCCAGCTCCAGGGAATAATCACACTGTGCCGAATATCAAAGTGAATGGTCTTAGTCTAAGTGTTGTGGACAAATTCACCTATCTTGGCAGCACTGTGTCACAAGCTGCCACAATTAATGATGAAGTGAATGCAAGAATCTCCAAGGCCAGCGCGGCCTTTGGCAGACTGTACAAGAATGTATGGGACAGAAATGGAATAAGCCTGCAAACAAAGCTGAAAGTACAAAGCAGTTGTATTATCCACACTGCTATATGCTTGTGAAACCTGGACTGTTTATCAGCGACACGCTAGGACATTAAACCACTTCCACACAGTCTGCCTTAGGAAGTTACTGAAGATTAAATGGCAAGACAAGATCCCAGACATTGAAGTCCTAGAAAGAGCGTCCATGCCCAGTATCCACAAGAATCAGATTCGCTGGACTGGTCACTTGACTCGCATGCCAGATCACAGGCTCCATAAACGAATTTTTTACGGCGAGTTGCGTTGTGGTAAACGCTCCCAAGGCGGCCAGAGGAAACGCTTTAAAGACACTGAAAATCTCACTGAATGCTTTTGGAATTCATCATGACACCTGGGAGACTGCAGCCAGAGACCGAAATGTGCATCATTACGCAAGGGTGCAGTCACTTGTGAAGCAACCAGGACTGCAAGAGCTGTGAAGAAAAGACAGAACAGAAAAACCACTGCAGGAAATCCTCCTCCAGAAACGTCAAGCATTCTTTGTCCACATAGTCAAAGAACATTTCGAGCCAAAATAGACCTTATCAGCCATCTTAGAACTCACGGCTCCATACTTTCAACCCCACTGGATGAATTGAATGGTCATCATCATTCTTGATGGACAAACAACAACAACAACAATCTTAACACCCGCGGAGGAAACATTTCCAATCTGGGCCTGATCCCAGACAGTCCAGGTATGCTGGGCTGAACCATGACCTGGTTACTACATGTTAATATGTCTCTCAGCTGGCGTGAAGTTTCAGTACCAGTCTTGCGTTGATTTCTGAGCTTGGATTTGGGACAGAGCACTGCAACACGGTCTGTATTTGGTTGGGTGTTGTTTGTTTGTAAAGAGGGTTGCTGATCTTGAGTGAGTGTTGTCATTCATAAGTAGAGCTACTGAACCTGGGCGAATGATGATGTTGTTGTTGTTCATAACTAGAGTTTCGGAACCTGGGTGAATATTGATTGTTGTCCATAACTAGAGCTGCCGAACCTGGACGAGTGTTGTTGTTGTTGTTGTTGTTGTTGTTGTTGTTGTTCATAACTAGTTAGAATTGCAGAACTTGGGTGAATATTGATTGTTGTTCATAATTAGAGCTGTTGTTTTGCAGCCAATGCCACCAATATTTCACACTGGATATGGGGAAACCATTGGGTCGTACCTGGCAGATCTCTTGCATGGATAACTCAGAGCCGACCGGTGGTTGCCGTCAGGGCGTGTCAGTTCCTTCTGAAAGCCTCGATCTAGAGCACATATTATGGAGTTGAGTTAAGATGAGCTAAGAACTGACATCAAATCAAATCAAATCAACTTTATTAGGGTCACAAATTGGGCGCGCAGGCCCGTCTTACATTCGGTCCTTCCAATCACTCGTCTTTCATTCATCAAGAGCATTATACATTTACATAGGAAGACAAATAAAAATACATCACTGCACTCAGGACATTCCTTTATGCGCTCTGTCCCCACGTTCAACATTCAGCGAAGAGACCTACTACTAATCGTTCCCACTGCTATCTGATTGAAAGCTCTCGTGGTTTTCCCTCTCAGTTTTGAGATTCTACCAGAACCCCTGCCAATCCCCCACAATCTCATCTTTTCCACATATGAATTCTCAATCTGTTTCTCCACCTGGTCCCACAGGCGCTTAACCTCCTCTCCTTTGTCCATAGGTAATCTACCATCAAGAGGTGCATTCCCAGGCCGGTAACTCCCGAGCCCTTTGGGAAGCAGATTACAACTTCCCAAATGCCGCTGGAGCCTGCAGGCTACTATATTTTCGTGGACTTTGCCAAAAGTGTTTTGCTGGGCTATGATTCGGTATCCATTAAGTCTGGGGCGATCTATACCTGGCTTTGGGAGTGGGACCAGGTACCAGGTAGCTGTGCAATCATCCTCCTATGGATAATGGCGAATGGTAAACTATACTACGGCTCACTAACATTGTCTACCTGGTGTCCGTAAAGTGACTGGATAGTTCGCAGATAAAACGGGTGCTTATGACTTCTTCTCGACAGATCCCTAGAACAGCCACAGACAAAATCTACGAGATAGCTACAAAAGGTCCCCAAAGGTGTTTATTATCCATTGAATAATTATGGCAGAGAATGAAGCTGCAGGGAGTGACCATAGGATCTGGACGGCAATTATCAATACTCCAAGGAAAACACATGAACACAAATAAGACTACAATTGACACCATTCATACTGAGACTCTTCGCTGACCTGTTGAAGGCGAGGACCACTTATGGGAATGTTCCAAGTGCTGTCCTGTCGGTTCTCGTCTCAACTCATTATTGTGTCATGTAAATTAATTTTAAGAGACGTGGCGAGAAATTGACGAAATACCATTAATTATGTAATCTAATTTATTCTAGAACCTTACGGCAAAATTGTGTGTGGTGCATAGCAGCATCGAAAGTTGAAAATTACATTAAATAAATGACAGGCGAATTTCCCACATCTGACAGTTAAATCTCCTGTTGTGCTTAGTCCATAGTGGAGTTTATACCACCTGGATGACTTATTGTTACAAGCTCCATTGAACAGGATTCGATGAATGCAGTGGCGTGTTAAGATAAACATTACCGGCTAATTGTTCCCTCATGTCAGTACCCATATGTGTAACATTTGGTCAGTGAATCTACGGGCATCATGTCTGCGTGTTACCACACTTTGATGTATGTATTAACTTGGTGCCACGAAGGAAACATATATCACCATATGTGACCTCACATTTGGACAGAAGGACGATATATCGCCATATTAGAGCCATCGTGTTATTTGTATTGTTCTATTGTGTCTTCCTCAATTTCAGTGGTCAGTGAATGGAAATTTACATTATAACACTTGTTCACGTGATACGGCTGTGTAGCAGTACAGCCTCGGACTCTCGAGTTAAGTAGCACAATTTTTTCATATTTTCATTTTCTCTTGATTGCTCTCATTTACCCCCTTCTTGTTATTCTTCTCATCCCGTCCTTATGCCTTAATGTAGTCATCGGAGGATCTTTCCTGTACTATATTTTGTGTTTCGTTCATGTATTTGTTTGCTAATGAAGGCTAGTCGCCGCAACGTCCTGTTTGTGTTATGTTATATTGTTTACATTTCCACAGCTTTACCGCAGTTCCACCAAATTTTATTAACATCTTCCAAAGGACTATGGAAAAACAGTTTATAATCTCAGTTAGAACAGACTTTATCTATAACCTTGCACAGACTGGAAACACCAGATCAAAGGTCTCTGACTTGTGATCAGCGCCACGACAATACCGCGGACACGAAAGGCAAAGACTTTTGTCTATATCTACAGGTAAACACTAACAGTCTCACTTCTTCGCCATTATGTTAGCATGTACTGCGGATGGGGGGAAATTGCTACCTTTTGTAATATTTCAGAGGAAGACTGCAAAAAGGAGTACAATTTCTGAAAGAAGTACACGTCCATGTTCATAAACAGTAGTGGATGGATGAATGAAACGTTAACCATTGACTGGTTAAAATGTGTTTGAGCAACACATCCATGTAGTCTCTAAGAAAAATCCTCTACTTTGATGCTGAACTAGATTCGGTGTCATCCGGTGTCATCGGATGCCTTCTATCCGGACGAAGATTAAGAGCATCAAATTTGATCCAGTTGAAATTCCTGGCGGTATGGCCCTGTTTTTGCAGACGACGTCAGTTTTAATAAACGTATGAAAGATGTTATTCGTCATGAATGGTGCATGGGCTCTCCTTTTCCTTTCGCCCTTTATCCCACATTATGCAGAGACCCTCAATCAACTCCCTGAAAACCGTTCTATCTTTTGCTATATCCTGCAGCTTTTTGCAAGCCCTGGTAATTTTATTCATCTGTCTGTAAATACTCTTCTCCGTGTGTTTTTAGGTTTCCCACTATTTCCTTCGTCTTGTGGGTTCCAGACAAGACAGTGTCTAGTTATACCATCCTGAGGTTTCCTCGGTGTGTGTCCTACCCAGTGTTAGCGTCTCTTCTTTACCTTTCTGTAACAAAGAGGTGCTGCAAATGTTGGCTAGTACCAAAAAAGAAGGCAAATCTTGGGTCGTCACCAGATCTTCTAGGCCTAGTGTGAGGGGTAAGAGAGACAGCCCAGTTTGGCAACTACAGCGTTCAATTTGTAAATCGTTTAGTGTGTCCTTTGATACAGAGAGGCAGCACCGTAAAAGGACTTCATAAGGGGGCAGCATTTTTAAAGAAAATAACATGTAACTGGCGGCGTTTCTAAGACTTGCATCATACTGTAAAAACCCACCGCACGGTGCTGAGACAGACACGCAACAGTATTGACAAATTAACAACACAAACTCAATATTTAACAAAATAAAGAGGTTTCTAGTAAACAAATCATTGTTCTGAAGTGGCCATTCACGTCACATGAAGACAGTACACATTCTTTGCGAATCTCTTAAGTAGAGGAAAACTGGAGTGCGTTATGACAACGGGAAGGTTGGAGGGGAAAAGAGACAGGCGGAGACTGAGAGAGAAGTTGCTGGGTGGTTTGACATCATGGCATGGAGGAAATTCGGTATCAGGAATGATTGGCAGTGCACGGGACAGAAGGTTGTGGGCAGACATGATCACCATCGCCACATGGGTGGACTATAAAAAGTCTAGAACTCTTTAACTGAGTCAATGCCAAATAAAAAGTAAAATTGGACCAAACATGGTACGGAATTAAATATTAAAGTTAGTTGCATATCCTTTACAGGACGTCGCAGTCAACTCAAACATTTTTTTCTGTTTGTGATCACTAGGCAAGTTTACGTTCAGCAGTTTGCCATTGCTTTCTGAACAACCGGCACCCATATCATTGTATTAAAAAAAAAAAAACGGAAGGCAGTCTGCTGCCAAAATGTCAGCAGCTATGTTTCGAACGCGGTATGCGAGATAAGATCTGCATCCGTAAATAATTCGCCGCGGAGCAGGCACAATCACATTAACAAATATTATAATGTAAATTTCAGTTCACTGAGCATTGAAAGTGCGGAAGATACCAAGAAACAAACCAAATAACACGATGAGTACGGCGATATATCGTCCTTCTATCCAGATGGAAGGTCACATTTGACGATATATTATTCTGTGGCGCTGAAACGGTTAAAAAAAAAAAGTATAGATCAAGCCTAGGAGACAGAAAGCCAGTGATAAGATCAATACAGTGAAACAGAAACCAAACACTTGCAATGATGTACGAGTCCAGAAATGGGATTTATCTTGTGAAATATCCCTGCCATCATTTTCAGACCGGGAACTGTTTATTTCCCTGACCTGGGCTTTATCTTGCGAAATATCCCTGCCATCACTTTCAGACCGGCAACTATTTATTTCCCTGACCTGGGCTTCTAGGTCAACGGAGCTTAAAATCAGCAGTAGGAAAATTATGGGAATCCAAGGCGGTGGGCGTGATATTGACCATAACACCAATGGAGTGCCGATTGGTCTATGCAGATATTAATCCAGCACCATGTCGACGCTGACGTGGTCGATAAGATAAGAGCACTCGCTCTTGAACATTCGATGTGCTAAGGTCGAGGAAGTCGATTCAACCCCTAAACCGGCATCAAGTTTGACTTACAAGTTGAACTCGTTCAGATAGCAATGGCAAACTACTGAACGAACAATTGCTTAGAAAATCAACCTGGGGTTGATCGTAACATCCCGCAAGTGACATGCAATACTAGAGATGACACCATAAACCCGCTTCAAGGCAGATAAAATGTTCCTTTATGTGTTTTACTTATAACATATGGGCGAAGCATGGACACTGATAAGGTACTTGTTGCAGATAAAGTTGACTTTTACAAAGATGCGTGTTTTCTCAGCTTGCTGCAGAATTTGTCAGTCTCTTTAAGTTTTCGTGTAGAGCTGAGTAAGAAACCGCATTGATTCCACTTTCTCTTCAAAAGTATTTTGATTGTAGTTTTCATTTCCATTTGTCTAGACTGGAGCAGGCACGGCGCTAATGATAATATATCCTCTTTGCCAACTGGTATTTTGATGCAGTTAGTGTTGCTTTATACTATTATGTATTGGCAAGTTGTTTGAACTTGATGTGAAATTTCAGTATCTCTTTTGTGCACCCCGCTGGTTACCGAGCTTACAGAGGGGAATGAAAGCCATGCACGACAGTCCTCGTGGATGTGACGCTTTGGTACCGAGCCGGGATCAAACTCTACATCAACCTACTCCCACTGATGCAAGTCCTTTTCGGGGCTCGAATGAACTGAACCGTAATACGTCGCACTGTGCATTTAGTTGATACCAGTTTTCTAGTCTTCCAACCAATCAGTGAACCAACCAGTCAATCAAACAAACAGCCAAACATCCAACCAATCAACTATCAGTCAAACCAACAAACAAAAACAAAAACAACTAACCAATAAACCAATCCTTCGATATATAAAACGCATTGTTATTTAATTAGCTTGACTAAACTTTATGAGAAGTGCAGATTATATATACAGACAGCTCGAAGCGGGCACCATAAAACCTTATTTATTATATGCGTGGTTTTCACAGAGCAAGCGGCCGCGGGCAGATAAACTCACTCACCGCTATTAGGACGCACATGGGTAAAACGCCTTTCTTCTAATTGTACGAGGAGACCATGAGTAACAAATATGACAGGACGAAATCTTTTGGTTGTGTAACACAAAATATACAAGTTTGTTAGCTCGCTGTCGGAGGAAAATATTAATTCGAGATGTCATGCACGCATGTGTAATAAGTTTAAACAACAATTCGAGAATATCGGTTGTCGCATTTTCAAAGAGAAATATGAAGCTGTAAAGACGGTATGTTGATCAGTTTGACCATGCTTCAGTTAGTAGTGAAACTTGTAATGTGTGTGTAGAAAAGACAGACAGACAGACAGACAGACAGACAGACAGACAGACAGACAGACAGACAGACAGACAGACAGACAGACAGACAGGCAGGCAGGCAGGCAGGCAGGCCACTGTGATTTCTGTTTACAGTGATTGAGTTCGTTGTAAGGTATGGACAACCGTGCCTGCATTTGTTCTCTCTCTCTTCTCGCTCGTCTCTCTATCTCGTATCTCTCTCTCTCTCTCTCTCCTCTCTCTCTCTCTCTCTCTCTCGTCTCTCTCTCTCTCTCTCGCAGAGGGCCTCATATTTCTGTTTTCATACACTACACTACACTATGCTACACTACACTATAAAACCCCCCCCCCCCCCCCCAACAAGGGATACGATAACTAACTTTATATTTACATCCTTCATGCAGTGTGTTTCCTGTAGTTGTGCAAGTTTGAGTGTGTGCTTATTTTTTAATCTGTACTGCCGAAGGCTTTAGCCGCAACTTACATTTTATTACTTTGATCGTGTTGTAGTAAAGCTTACCGCCTAAGTCTCGTGATTTTTTTTTTTGGGATCTGTGTACTTCATTCATATGCTATGCAATCCTGTGCTATGCTATGCTAGGCTATGCTATGCTATGATATGCTATGCTATGCTATGCTATGCTATTCTGTGCTATGCTATGCTATACTATTCCATGCCATGATATACTATGCTAACTTTGTTATGCTATGTTATGCTATACTATGCTATAATCTGTTATGCTATAATGTGTTATGTTATGTAACGTTATACTGTGCTGTGGTGTGCTACACTACTCTGTCAAGCTGAGAAAAGTTTAATGACTGTGGGAATGTGGTTTCCGAGAAAAGCGCAAGGACAGATAGAAAATATAAACAAAGAAAACCGTCAATTGATTAGAGAAATTAGACGACCGCAGTAACCATTGTTTGGGCACGTTATGCTGAGAAATAAACTGGAAAATTTAGTGAAAACTGGCAAACTTAATGGGTAAAAAGCATGGGGAAGACACAATGATAAGTACAGGGTGTATTTTAAATGACTGTGCAGTGTTTGAAAATATTGTGGGCCCAAATTTTGTATTTACCTATTATGTAGCATGAACTTTACAGAGGGTAAATACAAAAACACTCCACAGTCATTAAAAATACACCCTACCTGGGAATTAACGTCTTTCTCCGTAATCCCGTATATTCTCGAGAGTAACGTAACCTGCGCGAGAATCGGTAGCGGTTCTCGCCGTGTTGGTTACTTAGGGGTATGTGAGCCGGTCGCTCAGAAAACAATGGCAAACTACTGAGCGTAATGTTGCCTAGTACATCAACAGCAGCTGACAAATGCTGATGTTGACTGCAACGTCCTGTAAGCAATATACCAAAAAAAAAATAATAATAATAATAAATACCTGGGTTGCTTGGCCGCATTTACAGTCTGGACAAGAACAAAGACTCGATGCATAATTTTTTATCAGGCGATAGCGAACGATGACCTTCCATCTCTCCCCCACCCCCTTTCTTTCTCCGAACACACACACACACGCGCGCGCGCGCACGCAAGCACGCACACACACACACACACACACACACACGAGAAGAAATTACGTAACTGGAATTTTATGAATAACATTTTAACAATAATGCGAACCATAAATTGTATGTGTGTTATTTCTCAACATAACCGACCCCCTCACGCCCCCCCCCTCCCTCCCCGGCCCCCTGCCTGACAACACAATTTGCACACCTGTCCACTAGCTCGTTGATGCCGTCTAGAAACAAGTTTGGCTGTGGCCTTAAACCAATTTTGCAGAGCCTCCATTACCTCGTTGCCCTCTACCAATCCTGACCCCGGAAATGTTCTTTCAAGGGTCCGCGCGCGCGCGCGCGTGTGTGTGTGTGTGCGTATAAAATCGCTATGATCGTGGCTCAGTATGATTGTATAATTACCGTGACGATGGGATAATCTGAGTGTATAATAAATGTTACCGTGGAATAATCTGATTGTATACATACAAATTATTCCTCCCCACGACGCTTGACGGCAGAAGTGGAAGATGATGATGATGATGATGATGATGATGATGATGATGATGATGATACATACCGTATCCGGCTTCGTGGCTAAAGATTTTGCGAACGCGGTTTGTGAGCCTGGTACCAGGCGTTCGAAGCTCAGCTGTGACCGATTTGTGCAGCAGACCGTGTCGCGTTGTGTTATAACGTGCTGGTATGGGAGCCGGTCGTTCAGAAAGCAATGGCAAACTACTGAACGTATCACTTGCCTAGTACATCAACAGCAGCTGAAAATGCTGGTGTAGACTGCAATGTCCCGTAAGGGATACGCAACAATTTAAAATACATACCGTGGCCGTCGCACAATCTGGTGGTATAATCTCTGTCTCCACAGGACACTGTATAAAAATGTGACTGTAACATACCTTGAGTCTATATTCATTATGACCGTAGCACAATTTGATCATTATGGCTGTAGCACAGTTTGATTCTATAATCATTATGGTCGAGCACAATTTGATTGTATAATCATTATTATCGTAGCACAGTTTGATTGCATAATCATTATGATCGTAGCACAGTTTGAACCTATACTCATTATGACCATAGCACGATTTGATTGTATAATCATTATTATCGTGGCACAGTTTTATTGCATAATCATTATGATCATAGCACGGTTTGATTGTATAATATTTATGATCGTAGCACAGCTTGATTTCAAAATCACCGTGACCGTAGAACAGTTTAATTGTATAATCATTATGACAGTCGCACAGTTTGAATGTATAGTCATGTGACCGTAGTACAAATAATCCTAATAGTATTTTGCCCTTGTCCGAGAAGCCTGGACAACGGATGCACTGCCTCGGGATCACGGAAAAGTATAGCATCCTTTTCTTATTTTATAGATTTTACGTAGCCCACGTCATGAATAGAACCAGGTCATCACTAGCTAGTGTGGACGTCGCACCTCTGAGCTACCCCCTCCCCTAAGAAACACACACACACACACACACACACACACACACACACATACACTCATATTATCATCAATTGGCTGTTTCTGTGCAGACTCCCCCCCCCCCTTAAAAAAAAAAATTTTTTACCCCCTTTTTTTTCTTCCACACACACCAGTCGTTCTAAATCTCTCTCTCTCTCTCTCTCTCTCTCTCTCTCTCTCTCTCTCTCTCTCTCTCTCTCTCTCTCTCTCTCTCTCTCTCTCTCTCTTTCTCTCTCTCTCTCTCTCTCTCTCGCTCTCTCTCACTCATAAGCCAGATGCCCTTCCACTTTTGCTGTTATGAATACATCTATATATATAAAATGCGATGTATGTCTGTCTGTAAGTATGTATGTATGTTGCTTATGCGTTCGCAAACGGTCCATCCGATTGAGATGACATTTTCTACACGTCTTCTTCTCATTCCGGTGCTGCCAACTGTCATAGTTTGTTAGTGTACAAACAGTTATTTACTTACTAAAATTTAATATTTTAATTTACATTATAATTTATATATAGCGAGGGGACATAACTTTTAATAGCATTGCTATATATGTAAAATTGTTGCATATTTCTCAAATAGGTGGACCTTTTCGCTACAGTTATCTACAGGCATATGCGTTATAATCCTCCTCCTTCTCCCTCTCCTCCTCCCTTCCCCCTCCTCCTCCCCTCCCCCTCCTCCTCCTTCTTTTCTTCTTCTGCTGCTGCTGCTGCCGCCGCTCCATTTACCCAAGTTAATTGTTGGGGGAAGATGTAAAGATCTTTCAAGTGCTCTTTCTAATGCTTTTTGTAAGTTGGTCTTCGTTTATCTAAGGTTGTTCTCGATACCACCATATCATTTTTTACATGAAAATTATACAACATTATTTTTTACATGAAAATTATACAACATTTTTTTTTTTAAATCCTAGCATTAAGAGAAATTTTCTAACTGCAACCAATTAATTATTAGACAGACAGACAGACAGACAGACAGACAGACAGACAGACAGACAGACAGACAGACAGACAGACAGACAGACAGACAGACAGACAGACAGATAGACAGACAGACAGACAGACAGACAGACAGACAGACAGACAGACAGACAGACAGACAGATAGATAGATTGATAGATAGATAGATAGATAGATAGATAGATAGATAGATAGATAGATAGATAGATAGATAGATAGATAGATAGATAGATAGATAGATAGATAGATAGATAGATAGATAGATAGATAGATAGATAGATAGATAGATAGACAGACAGATAGATAGAACGAACGAACGAAAATCTTTATTTCCAAAGGGTTAAGAATTGGGCACGCAGGCCCGTCTGACATTCTGCCCTTCTTCTCTATTTTCTCTCATACATTCTTTCATTCAAAATCTCTTATGAAGCAATTCTTTGACAACAAAAGAACAATAAGCATTAAAACACATGAAAAATAATCAATAATACATGACTTACTGAGGCAATGTTTAACATGGGCATTATAAATACCCAAGGAAAGCGTAACGTGCCATACATATGAAATTTTTTTTTTGTTTTTGCTAGTTGTCGTTGAAGATAATTTACCATTATTATTGTCTTTGTTGCTGTTTTTTATTTTTTAAGGGGGCATGTAGTCTGTTTTGAGATAGTGTTCAAACAGGTTGCGACTGTATGTATAATGATTGGTGGTGTCTTTGATTTCTTGTAGAAGATTATTCCACAACTGAGTGGCAGAGTATGCTAAGCTTGTTCTATTTAAGTCTATCCTAGGTTTAGGGACATGAAGTATATTTAGTCGTTCACTATGTCTTGCGTTATATGTAAACAATGGCCAAAGGTAGCTTGGGGCATTTTGAAATAGGATTTTGTGAGTTAGTTTAGCCTTATTAAAAAGTAGGCGTTTGTGGAGTGGCAGTAACTGAAGACGTTCATGTAGGTTAGAATTGTCTGTAAACTTATCACCATTGATTAGACGCACTGCCCTTTTCTGGAGCGAATAAAGGCGTTTTGTTATTGATTTGGAGCATCCATCCCAGATTGTGGAGCAATAATCAATATGTGTTTGTATGTGGGAAGTATAGAATATCTTTCTTGTGTTTTCGTCGAGGAAGTTTTTAATTTTGGCAAGTTGGTATACTTTTTTGGCTATTTGTTTAACTAGAGCATGAACATGGGAATTAAAGGATAGATTTTGATCTATGATAAGACCCAGTGCCTTGTGCTCGGTTACACTTTCTATAGGTGTGCTACCAATGTGCAGCTGAAGAGTTCCCTGCGAGTTTAGAGTGTGAAGTCTTTGCCTCGTTCCTATTAACATAGATTTTGTTTTAGAAATGTTAATTTGCATGCGGTTTGCATGACTCCAGTTAACTACACTATTTATTTCCTGTTGCAAGGATAATTCTAGCACATTACGATCAATAGCGTTTGTATATACTGTGCAGTCGTCTGCAAATAATCGCAGGACGATGACAGATATAAGGGAAGATCATTTATATAAATGGCAAATAACAAAGGGCCAAGTATAGACCCCTGAGGTACTCCAATATTAATGGTAATAGCTTGGGATAGAGATTTATTGTGTGATACTACTTGTTTTCTGTCTAATAAGAATGAGTTTATTAATGTCACTATATTAAAGCTTACTTTCATTGTTTCTAGTTTTTTAATTAGGATAGTATGATCTATCATATCGAATGCTTTTTTAAAGTCTATAAACATCGTTCCACATAGAGTATTGTTGTTAATATTTTGATGCCAGTTTTCTATCATGTTTGTTAGGGCCGTATGGCAGGAATATTTTGGCCGAAATCCTGACTGACTGTCAGCTATTAGTTTGTGGCGAACTAAGTGCTCTAGTGTTGTTTTGTGGATGTGCTTTTCTAGCGGTTTGGATAAAGAGGATATTATGGAAATTGGCCTATAATTACTCATAATACAATCGTCTAATGAACCAGCTTTTAAATGAGGATACACTTTAGCGATTTTAAAGGCTGATGGGAAGTGACCTTTGGTGAGACATTGATTGTATATAAAAGTTAGTGACTCGCAGATCGCCGGTGCAGCATAGCGAAGGATCCGATTACTGATTCCATATAGTCCTGATGAGTTATTGTTTTTTAGGCTACTGAGATGAGTAAATACTTCAGTGGTCGTCATTAGCGGTATGTTTGTGGGAATGTCTCCATAGCATTTGGTCTCACAGAATGATGATAATAAAGATATGTCATGAGGCACATCTGGTATTGCGGCCTTCAGTTGGTTTATGTCAGATTGAAAGAAACTACTGAATTGATCACATGTAACCTGATTTGATGGTAACGATTGTGATGATTTGTGTTTGTTTGTCAAGGTATTAATTGCTTTCCATATATCTTTAGTGTTGGTTTTATTTATTATTAAGTTCTTAAAATAGTTTTTCTTTTCCTTTCGAATAACATATTGAACTTTGTTTCTCAGACTACGGTACATAGTTAGATCTCTATTTTTATGTGCCATGTCCCGGTCTCTCATAAGTTCAACTACCTCCTGTGTGATCCACGGGGGCCTCGTGTGATGTTTAACACGAACTTCCTTAAATTAGTTAGTTAGTTAGTCTTTCCTCTTGAGCCTAAGGCGGCGCATAGGGCAGAAGTCCTGTCTCTCCATGCCTGGCGGTTCGCTGCTATCTGTTGTAGATCTTGGATATTTACTTGGCCATTGAATGAGCCTTCTCTAATGATGGTTCTACGCAGGGTCTCTCTTGGTCTTCCCCGTTTTCTTTTCCCTACCGGTGACCATATATGGAACATGCTTATCAAATACGCTTAGAAAGGTCTTCAACCAGTGGTCCAGAGCATCATCTGGGTCAGGAAGCTGGTAAACATAGTCCAGAGATGAATTGAGCAAGTCTTGTAAGAAGGCATCTTGATTGAAGTTTTTGTAATTTCTATATTTTATACTTATATGTTTGTGTTTGGGAGTTTTGGTACCTCTTTTCGACCACGTGCAACAAAGTTGGTAGTGATCGCTCATTGCATTAATAGGTACAGTACATTCTTTGATGTTGTCAGCACACGTAGTATAGATATGATCTATAAGTGTTGCTGATGAATTTGTTATTCTAGTGGCTTGTTTGACTAACTGTTGGAAGTTATATGACTCTATTATGTTTTCCCATGTTTTGTTTGATTTGTTAGTGTCTATGTTGAAGTCGCCTAGCAGTATTATTTCTCTCGCATTACTAAAGACAACATCCATCATAGTGGTGAATTGTTCATACCAGATATTTCCAGCAAGGGGGTTTCGATAAAGATAGCCAACTACTAGGGGTATGCGATTTTGAAGCTTAACCTCAAGCCATACACACTCAATCTCACAGGTTTCAAAATCTAGCCTACG
The DNA here is from genome assembly GCA_014155875.1 of Cepaea nemoralis. NCBI lineage: Eukaryota > Metazoa > Mollusca > Gastropoda > Stylommatophora > Helicidae > Cepaea > Cepaea nemoralis. Next base: position 146,601 of record JACEFZ010011256.1, on the reverse strand, counting down.
GTGGGCGTTAAGCGAGTTAGAAATATAAACTGCAATACCCGTCTCTTGTTTCTGATAGGGATCTCTTCTAATGGTTTTAAAGCCTCTGATAGCGATGTCATCATCTGAGATGTTGCTATTTAATCGACTTTCGCTAACGCCGAACATGTGAAAATTTTGATTAACTATAAGTGATAGTTCAGGCAGCTTCCCTAATAGATGGCAGATATTTAAATGCCCGATTCTGAGCCCATTATTTACTGAGCCAGTGTTCGTACTTATTAGACATTTTAACAATGCGTAATCATGAATATTTTAATACACAAAATGAATACAACTTACGTCCTTTATAACAAATACACACTCTAAAGTACAGAGAAACAGTAATATCTCTATCAATATAAACACACCACACACACACACACACACAAATAGTATAAAGATAAGTAAGGATGATCAGTGAAGACCCCCTCACTCAGAGTATAAACGCGATAAAAAGTATTATAAAAGATATCTAACTAAGTGTCAATCTCTGTGACTTCAATACGAGTCAATGTTTACAGCCACGTACAGTCTAATACGTTGCTATATAAATCAATAGCCAAGTATGCGCATAAACTTTCTAGGAGAGGCTCTTTCTTGTACCGAGATCCGGTGTTGCTTTGTGCTGAATTGCTAGTAAATACCAGGCTTTGTTGGTCCTTGGTTCAGCGACATCATAAATGCCTGCCGAAGTGAAGCTGGGCTAAACCGTGTGAGGTATAACAACTCTGGGTTACAATGGAATGGATACTGTTGATTTCTCACGGGTGTGTAACGACTTCCAACAACAGGCTCTGATTCGTGGCTAACAGGAGGCTGTGGTGGCACGTTGTTGTTACTACTAGATTGATCCTTGCTGTGGAGAAGAGGGAACGTATCTTCATAATTATCACCCTCCTGTGTGAAAGAGGGCGTATTGTACGGATTTGGTGTGGTGGAAATGTTCTGTCTGGCTTGGATATCAGGTGCCGTGATTATGAGTGGTTTGCTCTCTTCTGGCCTATTGGTACTTGATGTGGCGGCAGTATGTCGTCTGGCTTGAGTTTGAGGTGGTGTAGCTAAAAGTGTCCTACGCGATCCAGTATTGGATTTAGGTTGTGTATGTTCAGGGTATTTAATATTTTTGGCGAGCAAGCTGGTGCCCAATGTAGACAAATGTACTTTATCCTTATAAAGTCGCTTTTTAGGTGCTCCAGACTGTGAAGTAAACACCTGTGTGTTGTTGATGAACTGTATGTTGTTGTGAGAACAAAACTTCTGCAATATGTTGTTATTTATGTCAGCTAGACGACGCTGGAATCCATAACTCGGTGATATGATGGAGGAGAAGAAACTGGACGAGTTAGGAAAAGTGTGACGTAATCCGTTCAAGAGCGCCAGCAGTTGAGATGGTAGGTAGATAGGTAGGTAGGTAGGTAGATAGATAGATAGATAGATAGATAGATAGATAGATAGATAGATAGATAGATAGATAGATAGATAGATAGATAGAGAGAGAGATAGATAGATAGATAGATAGATAGATAGATAGATAGATAGATAGATAGATAGATAGATAGATAGAACGAACAAACTTTATTTTCAAAGGGTTAAGAATTGGGCACGCAGGCCCGTCTAACATTCTGCCCTTCTATCACTCTCTTTCATACATTATTTCATTCACACATCATTCAAGGCTAACAGAGAACAGCAACAATATAAAAGATATGCATTATAAAGGCATGGGCAAAAATGGAAACATCAAAACTACACGACACAGTAAAATTAGATAATGGTCTGACACTTGTTATTAGCCATGTGGAATATACTGGCCTACCAAAAGGGGACTGGCTGTTATACTAGGGTTTTGTTATTATTATTATTATCTCTATTATTAAGGGGGAAGATAATCCGTACTGAGATAGTGTTCGAGTAATTTGCGATTATATGAATAGGGATTGGTGATGTCTTTGATTTCTTGTGGAAGATTGTTCCACAGCTGAGCTGCAGAGTACGTTAAGCTTGTTTTGTATAAGTCAATCCTAGGCTTCGGAATGTGTAATATATTTAAACGTTTACTGTGTCTAGCATTATATTTAAACAATGGCCAAAGGTAATTTGGGGCATTCCGATGCAGGATTTTGTGAATTAGTTTAGCTTTATTGAAAAGCAGGCGTTTGCGGAGTGGTATTAACTGAAGGTGTTTATACAGGCTAGGATTGTCAGATAAATGTTTGTTATAAATTAGACTCATGGCCCGTTTCTGGAGTGAGTAAAGTCGTTTGGTGTTTGAATTAGAACAACCGTCCCAGATTGTAGAGCAGTAGTCAAAGTGTGTCTGTATATGAGAAGTATAGAATAGTTTCCTTGTGTCCTCATCAAGGAAGTTTTTAATTTTGGCGAGTTGGTAGACTTTTTTCGCTGTTTGTTTAATAAGCGCTTGAACGTGGGAATTAAAGGTTAGGTTTCTATCAATGATTATGCCTAATGTTTTGTGCTCAATTACACTTTCTACTGGCATGTTATCGATGTGAAGTTGAAGTGATGTGTGTGAGCTTAGAGTTTGAAGTCTTTGTCTGGTTGTTAGTAACATTGATTTTGTTTTAGTGATGTTAATTTGCATACGGTTTGAATAGCTCCACCTAACTACATTATTTAATTCTTGTTGTAAAGACGACTCCAATAAAATACAGTTTTCAGCATTTGTATACACTGTACAGTCGTCTGCAAATAGATCGCAGGACGACGAAAGATGCAAAGGTAGATCGTTAATATATATGGCAAACAATAGAGGGCCAAGAATAGAGCCTTGCGGTACTCCAATATTGAAGGTAGTGGTATGAGACAGACATTTATTATGTGATACTACTTGCTTTCTGTTTGATAGAAAAGATGATATTAGAGTGACTACATTAGGGCCAATTTTCATTGTCTCAAGTTTTTTAATTAAAATAACATGGTCTATCATATCAAATGCTTTCTTGAAATCAATAAACACAGTTCCACATAGGCTGTTGTTGTTTATATTCTGGTGCCAATTTTCTATCATGTTTGTTAGGGCCGTATGGCAAGAATATTTTGGTCGAAATCCTGATTGGTTGTCAACAATAAGCTTGTTGCGAACTAAATACTGTAATGTTACTTTATGGATGTGTTTTTCTAGTGGCTTGGATAGTGATGATAGTAAGGAAATGGGTCTGTAATTGTTCGGGAGATCATTGTCCAATGAACCAGATTTAACTTAGATAGATAGATAGATAGATAGATAGATAGATAGATAGATAGATAGATAGATAGATAGATAGATGGATGGATGGATGGATGGATGGATGGATGGATGGATGGATGGATGGATGGATAGATAGATAGATAGATAGATAGATAGATAGATAGATAGATAGATAGATAGGATAGACGGAGGGAGAGACGGACGGACGGACGTGTAGGCAGGCAGGCAGACAGACAGACGGATGGATAGATAGATAGATAGATAGATAGATAGATAGATAGATAGATAGATAGATAGATAGATAGATAGATAGATAGATAGATAGATAAATAGACGGAGGGAGAGACGGACGGACGGACGTGTAGGCAGGCAGGCAGACAGACAGACAGACGGATGGATAGATAGATAGATAGATAGATAGATAGATAGATAGATAGATAGATAGATAGATAGATAGATAGATAGATAGATAGATAGATAGATAGATAGATAGATAGATAGGTAGGTAGGGAGGGAGGGAGACAGACAGACAGACAGACAGACAGACAGACAGATAGATAGATAGATAGATAGATAGATAGATAGATAGATAGATAGATAGATAGATAGATAGATAGATAGATAGATAGATAGATAGATAGATCCCCTCCAGGGACTGGGCGAAGCCGGGCCGGGTCAGCTAGTTATCTATATATTCTGGAACCCAACTAGGTTGTGGTATTCCTCTTCTCCACTTCCCTGACCCCCCCCCCCCCCCCCACACACACACACACACACACACACCTCCTCCCGTCACCACCACCATCACTACCCACCCATTAATGAATTTGCCCAGACTTTAATGGATTGGTACGTGCCTTCAATATGTCATTGTCCCCGGCTGTATTTTCCTTGGTAACCAATCTTCTTCAATGGTGAGTCCCCTTTGACAGATCTGTGTGTTCTCTGTTTGGCCCAATGAATGTGTACACTCTCATACAGACAACAAGCACACACAATACATCCCCTGAGATACTGTTTCCGCCCATCGCCACATTGTATCCCAAGCTCCGGGAATTGTTGTTTGATGGCTGTTACTTAAATTGTTATGTCTGCATTCAAGAGTTATCCATTCATTGTTACGACTCCATCACCCTTTTGCATGTTTGATGTCCGCGCCACAGGTGCTGTTGGTGCCATCGCGCGGGCTTTCCCGTTGCCGCTAATTGGTGCGTGACCAGGAGAGTAAACATTCATTCATTCATTCAGTAGCATGTCCTTTGCAGAACCTCGCTCCCATAACAACCTTCCGGAAAACCTCAGAGTAAACATACTGAATGAATTTCAGGACTAATGGAAGATGCTGTGCATTGTACACATTCATGAAATAGTCAAACGTTGGACCATTCTAGAATAATACGTGTGGAAGTCGATACAATTAACGGCAGGCTAGTTAGGTAGAATCTGAAAGTCAGATCAGTTGTGTTGTATTTCCTGTAGTTAACAACATCAACTTGAATGAATGAACAATGTGAAACATACGAAGTATAAAATGCCAGTTTCTCAAGAATATAATCACAAACAGCGAAGGTTTTTGCGGCGACAAGCTTTCTTCAGTAAGGGTAACACAGAAGGACACTAGTGCCTTTTGTAGTTATTTAATTGTCAATCCAATGCCGTTTGTGGTGTTTATTGTAATATCATTATTGATGAAGTTAAAAGTTACTCCCCAGCATGTTTTGGCTGTTTGTGATCTCTTGTTCAGTAGTTTGCCGTCGCGTTCTGAACGACCGGCACTCATACTTTGTATGGAAACCAACGCAATGCGGTCTGCTAACAAATCGCCCGCAGCTGTGTTTCGAATGCGATATGCGGGATTTCGAATTGCATTCGCAACTCTTCCGCCAGAGAGCCGACTTATTGGTGAAGGATTGTGGGAAAATCATGTGTTGTGATTCTGATATTGTAAAGCTGATAATCTACACTTCGTGTCTTTCTCTGCTCATTATTCACTGCATTCAACTGGTGTTTCTAAAGTCTCACTACACATTGTATGTAGAAAGAATCTTAAAATTAAGTACATGATGTTATTTTTTTTTATTAAATGTGCTCCACAGTCTACATAGTCCACGCCATGAATCGAACAGCAATATGCAGAGAATAACTGTCGTCTGCTGGAGTAATTCTTTGCACTCCAAGCAGAACTGAAAGAAAGGAAGAATTTTTTTCATAATGAATTTTTTTTTTTCATAATGATTATGCAATTTTCAACGGAAGAAAGAAGTGTGTTTATTTTTTTTTCAAACGTGTTCTACATAGAAAGTGTTGTGAGACTTTACAAACACCCTGTATATGATAAGTTATGTATTTTTCAACATCATTTTAATTTAGTCTGACAAGTGACGCGTTCGAAACGTTCGTGATTTCTCCTGGGCATTGAATTGAAGTCTGCTGACAATGAAACACCTCAAACTGGTGCAGGAAACAAGACCACCCAGGACCTAATCCCAGCCAGTCCTTATGTGCTGTGCTGAACCGTAACCTGGTTATTATATTCTATGTCTTTCCGCATATGTGGTGTTCCAGTACCCAGCTTGCACACCCCGCTGATATCCGGGGTTGGAGAGGAGAAGGAGAGCCCTGTGGCACTGTACCCGTGGAGATGGTACTTTGGTAGCGGGTCGGGAGAATAACCTCGACACCACCTGGCTCCATTAGACGTAAGACCTTGTCAAGGCCCCTGAGACCTGGACGCATATGCAGAGTTAAATCCCTGTCTTTCAAATCTTTCACTAACCACAACAAAAACAACAACAGCAACAACAGAAAATTGTCGTGATTGTCATGGATTCAGAAACCGATTAAATGTTCACACAAACCACACCATCTCATCATTGTTCGAAAAATTACCAGTTTTGTCTGTTTCATCATCATCATCATGCGCCCAGCCGTAGTCTGAAATCAAGTCTGCGTTCTTGCTTCCATTATGCCATGTGCCAAACCATCCTAGTTGCTTGCTTGCGTTTGCTGGCTGTGAACTCCAGCGTGAAGTCCTGTATGTCGGATGAAGGCATCCTGTTGTCCAACATCAGTGTGATGTCATACCGGACTAAGGTTTGCGCGAGTATCCGTTGTCCCATGTCTGGCTTATTGGTGTGCAGACTGGTGGTTCCTCGCCGAGCAGGCAGATACTCTCCGACTCCTCCTAGTGTTTATCTCTGTGTCCCTTTGCTCTTTCCCCGTTAATTTTGTCAGCTAGGGCTAATTTTCAGCATTTTTCTGCTTACAGCGTGCCTACAAAATCTGGGATGTTTACGTCCAGTTTCTCTAATCATCGGTTGCCATTTGTTTCTTGACGGATTGTCTTATTTGTTTAATTAAGAAAGCTATATATACTTGTTTCTGTATACTGCATAGGCCAGGTGGGTACTCTCACACGCGTGCGCGCGCGCGCGCACACACACACACACACACATAACTATTATGCAAAGGTCATTACAATAACTTAACACAATAACAAATAATTCACAGACATTGGTTGGCGCTTCTTCTTCTTCAGCATTCCGAGCCATTGAGGTTCTTTGCTGCAGATACAAGCCGACTCCATTCGTCTCTCTGGTTGACCTTCTCTTGCGAGTCACTGATTCCAAGTGCTTGTAGGTCTGTATATATATTATCTCTCCACCGTCTTCTTGGTCTACCTCGGGGTCTACAGTCATTTATGTCCTGAGTGTAAGCGAGTTTTGTTTTCCTATTATCTGCCATTCTTTCTATATGCCCCATCAGTCATTGTAGTCTATTAGCCTTCATGATACCAGTGATTAGCGGGGACTTAAACAGATCATAAATGTTTTTGTTGCTTCTTCTTTTCCACTCTACACTTTGTGTATCCCTAATGGGCCCAAAGATGCGTCTTAAGACTTTGTTCTCAAAGGTTGGCGCTTGCAGAAAAAAAAATGATTCGAAGTAGTAACACATCAGACATTACAACAAAAAAGTTATCTCCTCTGAGTGCTAAATTGACCCCCCTGAATTTGTTTCTCATTTTATGTGAACGTCATCTGGATTCCTCAGTGGCTGGATCATAAATCGGGTTCCGGTTGCTGGACTGACAGAAACAAACACACATAGTAGGAGTCATGTAATGAAACGAGAGGCATGAAGAAAAAGAGCTGATCAGTTCACCTAACTGAATTCTCAAATCACGAAATCGCACACAATTATACTGTTACATACATGCTTATTAATAACAGATGCGTTGATAAATATGGAGAAAATGTGTGGCGCCAACAGCAAGAGTGATTACCTCTTACTTTGTGTACACTGAAAGGAATATTGAAAAGAGGAACCAAAAAAAAAAAATAGCTTAAGAACTTTAGTCAACAAAAATATTTTTTTTTTAATGCTGCATATCCCTTACAGGACGTTGCAGTCAACACCAGCATTTTTCAGCTGCTGTTGATGTACTTAGGCAAGATTTTACGTTTAGTAGTTTGCCATTGCTTTCTGAACGACCGGCTCCCATACCAACACATTATAACACAACGCGACACGGTCTGCTGCACAAATCGGTCGCAGCTGAGTTTCGAACGCCCAGTAAGCGGCTCACGAACCGCGTTCGCAAGCCTTTGGCAGCGGAGCCCGGCCTATATTCTAAAACAATATAAATAAATGCAAGAACAATACAGACTGATTGTGAGAAACAGATACAATGCAATGCCTCAAATTCAAGTATAGACGAACAAAGGGAAATACTAAAGAATTCCATCATTCATCCATTCATTCATTAATTAATTCATTCATTCATTCAGCAGCATGTCTTTTGCAGAACCTCGATCCCAAACAACATTCCGGAAAACCTCTCGATCATAAGCAAGATGCCGCGCGTCTGTTACACCCATCAGTATATCATCCGCAACATCCTGCACCCATCTTCTCTTTGGCCTTCCTCTTCCTCTCTTCCCAGGCATATACCCCTCCATTATTGTTCTCTCCAAACTTTCATGACGTTTCAAGTGACCAAAATATTTCAATTTTCTTTATTTTATCGTCTTTATTAGCCAACCTTCTTCAGCTCATAGATGTCCAAACTTTCCCTCGTCTCAGCAGGCGACGGAAGTTGGTGCCAAACCCTCGTTTGACCGCGCTCTCATGACATTTATCAGCGTACCTTCCTAGCGATTACATTAACGCGCCTGCTAAATCATTACCCATTGAGTGACTGTCATCATCATTAAGTGCCCTGCCAGCTAGCGTAGGCGTTCATATCTCTCCACAGATCTCGGTCTTTGGTGTTCTGGATCAACTCTGTTGATGGTATCCCTCCATGCCACCGCCCCAGTCCATCCAGCATCATTTCTCTTGGTCTGCTGTAGCTTTATAACAATTAAGCTGGACTAGAACCAGATTCCTAATATGCCTCAAGGCGTGAATAAGAGTCCTTCCCTTTTGCTTTTTACAGAAAAATTATTTTGAGAAAATATGCGAGTTTTCGCGATTTGTGATTATAATATTAAAAACTTGCTATGACACCGTCTTGATAGCAACTAGTTATAAGGAACTACAGAAAATGATAGATACAATCAATACCGTGCGATAGATTTTCTAAACATGATGCAAGTCTTCGAAATGCCGCCCCCCCCCCCCTTTTTTTTTTATTTTTCTTTAATAATACCGCTCCCCTATGAAGCCCTCTTACGCTGTCACCTGGTGCGGCCGCCTCTCTGTATCAAAGCACGGCACGGCACGGCATTGGATACACATAGTATTATTGACAGTGGAGAAATGGACTTCAACTTCAATATTAGGTAGACAGAAGTAATGGTAGTATCAAAGAAACAAATCACGCCTATATGTCAATGGTGATATTTCGGGACAAGTACATACACCTAACCATGTGGGCACACTGATAACATCAAACAGAGGAAGCTTTACAGACATAAAGGATGGAATATGACAAGAAAACAACATGCTTTTTATAAATGAACCGCTGTTGCAATAAATCCTTGTAACTAGGGGTAGAAGAGGAATTCTCGCATGATACATTGAACCAGTTGAAACACATGGCTGTGAATCCCGTACAGTAAGTAGGCAAACAAAATAATTCCCGAGGCCGTATTCATTAATCATGTGCCATGCCGATAAGCGTGGGCGGTCATGTTTTGCCATCTCATGCGATCACAAAAGTCGTGGATCAGCTCGGCTTTCTTGTCTCGACCATATCACGTGGCCAAGCCATCGAGTTGTTTACTTCTCTGCCTTTCCCTTGTTCTTTTCCTCTCAATCTTGCTAGTTGTCACTAAATTCTCCAGTTTATTTCTTCTCATAAGATGGCAAAAAATTTAGACGTAGTTTTACAGAAGAATGCTAAAATTTCCTCGGACAGCCAAAATGAGCAATGCAAAATGTTTTGAAAAAGGCCAACACACAAAGAAAATTCATGACAAACATCAGAAAGAAGCAGTTATTATTATTTTTTTTTAACCATACGAGAAGAGAAAGAGTGGAACTTGTGACAACTGGGCATATTTGTGGAAAGAGAGACAGATGAAGACTGTAAAAGATGGCTTTTGATAGTCTTGTAATTTTAAGGAAAGCTGTCTGCACACTAATCAAAACATGCTGTTGCAGTGTTGGAGATAGCTAGATGTGCAGAAGCATTATCGCCCACGCCAGGCGACAAGGCACTTAATGATGACAGTATACAGACTGACTTGTCTCTATAAGTAAAAATTACAGTATACATTAGACAAAAGCAAAATTTGAAACCAGCAAACACATCGGATTCGAACCCAACCCTCTAGCCGACATCGCGGCCGAGCAGTGTCGGAGGTCAAGTAAGGTCGCTTGAAGTGAAATTTCGGGAAAACAGATTGGGGGAGAAAATGCAGTAGCGCCCCCTACGTGCCCCAAACTGAGAACCATAATGGCGTCAATGGCGGCCTCGCAAGCTTGAAGTTGGTGTACTAACACTGAATGACAAACTTGCACATACTGCAGGTAAACCTTCGCCATGTACAAACGTTCTGACAGTTTCTTAAGGTTACTACTTTGGATGCAGATTTCGGAACTGTGATACATAAAGACGTATGCTATAGAAAAGCGGTGAATTCTGTGTTTTAGAAGCGATGCCGATGATAATTCATGTTTTTTGGATTTAATGTGGGTGTGGGGTACGTGTGTAGGTGTGGGTGCCTATGTGTGTTTGTGGGTACACTAGCTAGCACTAGCAGTTATGATAACAGCCACACTCATATCGTAGCAGTCAGGGACAGTTTGAAAGTTGAACATTTAGGCAAGCTTAATTGAGCTTGTGGAATTTCTTTGCCACTGTCTTGTCAGTACAGCTGAGTTATACAATTCCATGTCGTTGTTTCTGTCTTTAGACGGCGCGATTGCATAACGATCATGTGTCATATATTCCTAAACATTGATTTGTTAGGTAATGCTTCTGGAATGGGATCATTTTGCTGCTTATTTTAATCAAGATTTATAATTTACTAATATTAATTAATATGAGACTAGTACACCCCCCCCCCCCCCCACACACACACACACAACAAAAAAACATTAACTGCTGCTAGCTTAAAAGCTGTGGCAGAGCATTTAATAATATTAATAATATAAGAACAAATGATAAAGCAGTAGATAATCATAAAAACAACATGTGTAAAAGGCCTCATTTACACGAAAACAAGTTTGTAAAAAAAAAAAAATGGATGTTGCAACAACAATCCTTCATCAGCAAATAAAAACAAAAGCATAGACAGAAATGAAATGCACTAACACTGTATGCCTCAACCCATTCAGTCCCATAATGTTTCCATCAGACTTCCAGGGACAGTAGTGGACAAGGTATAAAACTATTGGTTACCAGGTTATAAAACCACCAAAAGACATTAACAGTGTTAACATTTTATTGTGTAATATTTAAGGTGGGGGGGGAGGCACTTTATCACACTTGCCATATGGCAGGCTGACACCCTGTTCAGTTGGTCACTACCCACGGGGAAAAATAATCACTGAATAATCATAAGTGCATGATTTTCAAAGAGGATAAATGCATACACCTTGTGTAAAACATGTTCATTGCATGTTAAAATAAACAGAAAAAGAGCATAATTAAATACACCTAGTAGATAACGTACACTTTCCTGAATATTAAAATAAACAGGAAAATGGATAAATATATATACCTAGTATAAAACATATTCTTTGTTAGTAAGTTACAGTAACCAGGGAAACCTATACTTTGTTAGTATGTTACAGTAACCAGTGAAACATATACTTAGTATGTTACAGTAACCAGGGAAAATATACTTTGTTAGTTAGTATGTTACTGTAACAAGGGAAACATATACTTTGTTAGTATGTTACAGTAACCAGGGAAACATATACTTTGTTAGTATGTTACAGTAACCAGGGAAACATATACTTTGTTAGTTAGTATGTTACTGTAACCAGGGAAACATATACTTTGTTAGTTATTATGTTACTGTAACCAGGGAAACATATACTTTGTTAGTATGTTACTGTAACCAGGGAAATATATACTTTGTTAGTATGTTACAGTAACCAGGGAAACCTATACTTTGTTAGTATGTTACAGTAACCAGGGAAACATATACTGTGTTAAATGTTACAGTAACCAGTGAAACATATACTTAGTATGTTACAGTAACCAGGGAAACATATACTTTGTTAGTATGTTACAGTAACCAGGGAAACATATATTTTGTTAGTACTGTCACCTGTTGTCCCTGTGGTGAGAGGAATCAACAAACACACTCTTTTAATTCTATATCATCAGCCTTGGAATCTAGTTGATCTTTGTCTACACAAACTTTCAGTCTCTGGATCACTATCTCTCTCTCTCTCTCTCTCTCTCTCTTCTTACCACGGGACAATACCCCTCTTCATATTCCTCCAGAACATATCCACACAACTCTGGCTTCTAACAAATGATAAAATAATTTAGTAAAGAAAAGTGTCACGTGTGTGCAATGTATGTGTATAGAACTTCTGTAGTATAGTCTATTGTGTATGCGAGATGAGGCCAGTTAGTTCAGGATCTTTCATCATAGTGTCCGGCCATACCACAACACAACACAGCAAGTTCAGAGGGACCTCACCAAATGAAGCGTCTCTCCGGCCAGGGGTCGACTTCTTCCAGTTGATCGTGGATAGTCTGGGTGCCTGGTTACTAATGTTGAATATGGCATAATAAAGTCCATAAGTTCGGAACACACGATGTACTTGATACGTCTATATAAATCCTGTGACCTAGGAACACTTTCACATAGCTCACACGACCGCAAAAAAAAACTTCTGTCTAGTTGGACAATGTTACTGAATGATTCTCATTACTATTCCACCTCTCTGCCTACAAATGTCATGGTCACTGGAGGTGTTTACAGTTCCTTACAATCAGCCGTTTTGGGCACTCAGCCCCTGACAACTAGTCCTTTCATAATAAACAATCCTGCCTCAGACGAGACTATGATTCCATGTGGAACGGTGTCCCACTGCAAAGGCCATTCAGCCGAACTGCACTCGGTGTGACCGCCATTGTCCACACCTCTGAGTTGTCCTTCAGTTCTCATATACAGTAGAACCTGTCGAAGAGAGAACACCCGGTGAGAGAAACCCGATTCAGACCTACTATATGTGAGTGTAGGCCAAAGGCCGTACTCAGATATTTATATCCTGATCAACCCAGAACTAAACTCTGGCATAAGGCAGAGGAGTTCATCACATTGGTCTGAGATGTGGTAAGAAAAGGAAAGACTAAAGGAAAGCGAAGAAACCCCAGTAGACACCCTACCGGAAGATCCTACCATTGACATTTCCTTTATCCCCCAAACCACCCTCAATCTCACTGAATATCATCCCACGACTTTGGTCTTAACCTGCCGAGTTAAACGATATATCACTCAACCTAGTTTAAGCAACGCATCAGCCTGCTGCCGCCGACACTCCTAGAATAGGTTCCCACAACGCCCCATCACTACGCTCAATTCCAAGTATCTCCCAATTTTGCCTAGTCAATTACCAGCCTAGTATTACTCATACCTAATCTCTATCTATTTAATACCTTATGTAATCTAGTCCTGTCCAGAATTGAAACCACAAATTGACATTATAGACAAATGTCCGTCGACTTTAAACGACACGGGACACCGTAGTTTCTTTTTCAAATTGGAACAGGAATAGCTTAACACTCCAGTTCGTTTTAATCCATTTGGCACACTGATTGCAAACTTTTTATCCCGACTCCCGAGGACTGTGTATCTGAATGACGTCACTGACTTGGCCAGAAGCCAGGTGCAGAGAACTCTCCTTCTCTCATTCTTCTGATCGTGGTAAACAGTATGCCGACTGGTCCCCCTTTGATCCGGGAAATCCTTCCCCTGTATTCAAAGAATTTTGGTTGGCGTTTGATCAGGGAAAACCTTTCCCAGCATCAAATAGTTGTGGCGGCCTAGAGACGGCTGTCTCCGAGCAATTTATCATTCTGGTCGGCGTCTCCAGTAATTCCGTGACAAGTACGAGGGTAAGTTTTATCAGTCCTCCCAAACCGGCTGCATAGAACTGCGTGCTCTATTTTCTAAACTACGTTTTCATTTCACATTCAACTTCGGCATCACTCGTGAAATATCTCCCGCCGAGGTGGGTTTTCGGTGGACTTAGCCCCTAGTGATTTCCCGTAAAGCGGTGCTTAGCTGGGTAGAAAAAGTTACGAGGGTTGAGTCAATAAGTAAGTCACACAGTTCTCTGGGATGCCAGGTTCATCATCCCGCACACCCGCATTCAAAACTTAGGTGCGTATGATTTGGCAGCAGACTACATTGCGTTGGTTTTTTACGAAATGGTATGGGTGCCGGTCGTTCAGAAAGCAATGGCAAACTACTGTACGTAAACTTGCCAAAACATCACAATAGCAAAAAATGGTGTTGACTGCAACGTCCAGTAAAGATATGCAACTAACTTATAAAACAACCTTTCTTGCACTTTAAAAGAAAAAAAGAAAAAGAATATAACTACGTAAACCTAGTATAAAACATATGGTTTGATGCATGTTAATATAAGCATGAAAAACTGGAGAATAGTTTTGTAACAATATTTGTATAATAGTCTGGTTAGTAATTAACACTGTGTGTCTCAAACAATACACTAGGTGTGGTCTTCTGTTCTCTATATACACCAGGTAACATGTGAAATGTTATTAAATTGTTCATGTTTGGCTGAGCATGGTAAAGAGCTCACACTATTTATTGTCACATTTAAACACAGCGTATTCTGCCTTTTTGAAAGTCTGGTGAATTTTGTAATGGGTGTGATTTATTGTCATCTTTAGCATATACTGTGAAATATTTTGGGATGTAATGAGTTTCATTATACAAAATCACTATTTTTGCTACTTGTACATTTCTCTTTGATCTGATTAGCAGTATCCAAAACAAATAAACAAAACAATTAACCATTTATACACACACAGAAAATTTCACAACAATCTAAGCTATAGTTTTTTTTTTTATCTAAAAGAATGTGGTCATTGATGTACATATGACTTTCTAGTAAAGGATTATGATCCAATGACTTTCTAGTAAAGGATTATGATCCAATGGAAAACAAAGGCTGTCTACAACTTTTAATTACATTCTTAAAAGGCATTCATTCTTTGTTTTCTTTGCCTTTAAACTCTTTATGATGAATGTTTGTTGCAATGGGTCACCAACACTTTCTGTCTCTTGCTCTGTTGGTACACTCCACTCTGACAGACTGCTCTTCGCTAAGAGCTAAAAGAAGTGCTTGCAAGTTTGTGGCGAAGGTTGGTGGATGGTGTTTGGTTAAGGAGAAAGTGGCATATGATACCACAACATTTAGTCTGAGAATGGAGGTGGAGGCAGTCACAGCTGCGTTCTGCTGGCTAGAGGACAAACAGAACACACATATTGTAATTGTGTTTGTTGTTTGTCCATCAAGAATGATGATGACCATTCGTTTCATCCAGTGGGGTTGAAAGTATGGAGCCGTGAGTTCTAAGATGGCTGATAAGGCCTATTTTGGCTCGAAATGTTCTTTGACAATGTGGGCAAAGAATGCTTGACGTTCCAGGAGGAGGATCTCCTTCAGTGGTTTTTCTGTCCAGCCTTTTCTTCACAGCTCTTGCAGTCCTGGTTGCTTCACAAGTGACTGCACCCTTATGTAATGATGTACGCCATGAATTGTAATTGTAATGGATTCACAAAATATGATGAGAAGGTGACGATAGGCATGCTTCAGGCAGGCTTCCATTCAACAATAAAAAAAGGCGAGCATCTGTTGGATTTTTTCTCCAGGACATGCTGGTGTGGTGGGAAACGAGCAGGCGGACAGATTGGCTGGGTTTGCACCCTTTGGTGGGATATTGGTGCACGATAAGGCAGATGTGGTCGGGGCCCTTTGGAATGGTGAGTATAGTACAGAACAGGTAGATCATCATGGCTTGGAGAGAATGGTGCTGCAGCTAGTGACCAGAGGATCTGACTGAAACTCCCAAGGAAAGACCAGATGGACACATAATCAGATGGCTATTGGTACCATTAGTATTTGGACCCATCGCTGGCTGTTGCAGATGAGTTCGGAACACGTATGGGAATGCCTAGAGTGCTGTTCAGCTTTGACAGACTGCAATTTTTCCATCTTTTGATGTTTTCCTTCTGATATTTCTGCCTACATTTTGGTTAGATGCCATTATGTTTTTCTGTCCGGTATAGGTTTTATGCATAACATGAATAGACACAAATATACCCGGGAAATGGAGGTCAGCATGGCCGAATGGATCAGAGCGTGCGTTCTTAAACATTCAGTGTGCTGATGCTGAGGTAGGGGCTTCCACCCATACACTGGCAAGTTGGACTAAAATTTTGACTTTTCGATTTTGACTTAGGGACGTAAATTACAAGTACCTCTGAAGTCGGGAGACACAGTATATATACCTAGTGGTATTTACACTTGTGTCTGATTGTTCTCTATCCCCACTTCCTCCCTCTTTCCCCCTCCCTCACCTCTCTCTCTCTCTCTCTCTCTCTCTCTCTCTCTCTCTCTCTCTCTCTCTCTCTCTCTCTCTCTCTCTCTCTCTCTCTCTCTCTCTCTCTCTCTCAAACTTCTTCCATCAACTGTCTTTTCATTCCCATCTTACCCACCTCCACCATTTTTTTTCTATGACATGTGAGATATTCTGCTGTGTGTAAAATTACTAGGGCTTCTGGTTTTGTTGATTTAGTTTGTACAAGAGTATTTTCATTGCACACAGATTCTTCCAGTATTGAGAGTCTCAGCTCAGTGCACAAACTGCATAGCACCAGTGGAGATCCAAATGTGTATATACCAGAATCACACTTGCTACAAATGTTGTTCTCTGGGGGTTTTCTAATGCAAAATTTAGCCTAAGAAGTGGCCTATTTGGTCCTTGTGCTGAAGGATTTTTAACATGTGCAGTGGTCATTATCTGAGAAGATCAGATGTTCAACCTGCTACCCATTAGTTGGTTTCCTTGCCAACCTTTTCTTAATTTGTAAACATTCCTGCTGGTCACATGGCGAATCATAATTCTAACTTGAATAAGAGGTTGGTGTTGTAATTCGATAACACTCTTACACCACTTCTCTTGTCTGATTTTCCAGTTGAGTGATCATTGTCTATGCTTTTGCATTATACAGCAGTGTTGAGTAAATGTGTGTATATGTATGCATGCATGTGTGTGTGTGTGCGTGTGTGTGTGTGTGTGTGTGTGTGTGTGTGCATGCCAAGATGTGAGAAACTTGATACTTATTTTAGTATCTCTCCGTTTACTTTGAAATTCATTACTAAGCAACTGCAATTAAATTCCGAAATATAATGAAGAGAAAATGAGTATAGTAAAAGAAGTAAAGAATTTCTTTTCACACCATGAGACAGATTATTTATTTAGTGCCAGATCGTTAGGCCTATTCTACTCAATGGGTGATGTCGTAATAAAGAAAATAAATGCCAGCATTAAATAAGGCAAGTTTCCCATAAACACTCAAGGACAAACTGTAGGGAGATGTCAGAAAGCTGAAACGGACTGCTGCCTTCTTTGGAATTATTCATACTGACATCTGAAGGTGTTTGAAGAAGAGAAAGAAGAAAAAACACTCTAGAATCATTGTGGAAGTAAACACTCTTCAATCTCATGGAATGAACAACAACCAAACATTAACCAGTGTTTAAGAGAAAAATAAAAGTAAGCGAATGAGGATGGATTGGGCATTAACACACGGAAGACAGCAAATATAATAAACATTGCATGCACTCATTTTACAATAGAGTAAAAAAAAAACAGGAGATCAAAGAGACTGAAAGAATCAGGAAACCAGAACACAAGAATTACAGGAAGCTGTTGGAGAACAGCATACAGTAAAATTGATTGATAGCAGCTGTGTTAGCTTTAGTCCACTAGGAACTAGAAGAATGAAAGACTGAGCTTTTGTACTGCTGTGAACTCACATTATTTATTATTAATATTATGTGCTGTTTAAATGAATGTGGTTCATGCAGGCTGTTAGTTCTGCCTTCACAAATGTTCTATTCTTGTTGTGCATAATTCTTTTGAAAAGATTCATTTTCGCCACAAACATAATCATACAGGCGCTTTTGTCACATGCTATTATATTGTGTGAATCTAATTCCCACGTGATGATTTATGTCACAGGTTTTCGCTAGCAGACCTCCAGTATACATATTATTGCCTGTGTAACAGCTTGTGAAGTCTTAAAGTTGTAGTTTCTTAGGCCAGCTATAGTGAGAACAGGAGCTCATGGATGAGTGTTAACATGCCCATTATAAAATTCTTTACGGTGAAGATTTGTGTCTATTTGAGGTGAAGTGTAACAGTACTAGCCTGAACATTCTACGACATTAACTCACTCTTATTAAGGTGATATTTGTAGCTATTTGAGATGAAGTGTAACAATACTAGCTAACACTTTGTGCAACATTAACTCTGATTAAAGTGAAGATTTGTAACTTTTTTAGATGAAGGGTAACAGTACTAGCTAACACTGTGTGACATTAATTCTTAAGGTGAAGATTTGTAGCTTTTTTAGATGAAGTCTAACAGTACTAGCTAACACTTTATGCGACATTAACTCTTATTAAGGTGATATTTGTAGCTATTTGAGATGAAGTGTAACAATACTAGGTTGCACTTTGTGCGACATTAACTCTTATTAAGGTGATATTTGTAGCTATTTAAGATGAAGTGTAACAATACTAGCTAACATTTTGTGCGACATTAACTCACTCTTGTTAAGTTGATAATTGTAGCTATGTAAGATGAAATGTAACAATACTAGACTGCACTTTGTGCGACATTAACTCTTAATAAGGGGAAGATTTATGTCTATTTCAGATGAAGTGTAACATTACTAGCCTGCACTTTGTAAGACATAAACTCCTAATATGGTGACGTTTTGTAGCTATTTGAGATGAAGTGTAACAACACCAACCAACATTTTATGTGACATTAACTCCGTTAGTCTCAGAAGGATTCACAGCAGATTTCGAGGGGGCAGAAAAATTATGATAGAATATCACAAGTACATGACTTTCAAAGAGGCTAAATGCACAGTATAAGTGGCCATTAGGAAAGCCAGATTTTCTTACTATATTCTGGCCAAATGTGGAAAGCAAGAGAGAACACATTACACAATGATTGTGATTCATGGAGAAGCCCAGCACACACCACACATTACTAGGGAGTGAAAGAGTTAATAAAAGTTATCTTTGAAATATCCACCCAGTTGTCGTAGTTTTTCCTGGGGTGAGGGAAGCATACTATTACATCTTAATAACGGGATAGATGCACTCTGGGAATACCATAAATCTCAGTCTACAGACCCCACCAACCCTTGGATTCCTGTCTCTCTCACGATCAACCGCTGGACAATACCTTTTTCACCTCTCATCCAGAACAGATGACACGACTCTGGTGTCTACACATACTGACTAGATGATATAATGTACAAGAGGATTATCAACAAGGGGAATGTTCATGAGAGAATATTGGCTACCGCCAGGCGATAGAAGAAATGGCTATCTGGATTAGCCTCAGGCCGTCTCACTCATCACTGTACACTCGGTAAGATACCACAAGGTTAAAGAGGTCACTCATCTGCACACGTAGCGTGGAATGTCTCTGCCGAGGTGTAGTCTCAACTGGAATGACTAGCACGTCAATGTGGTGACTCCAAGTTGCGGTGGTACGTGATGACTCTAGGACTAACATCCCTGTAGAAGTTCTGAAGGCCTGTCCTTCAAGCTTCACTGGTAAGGCCTGTGCTAGACAACCTTCCTAAGAAGCCACCATAACAGTTAACACACATTTAACAATGTCAAAGTTCTGGCACAGATGGTGGTCTCTAATGGGATCAGGATGGGTATAACTGGGCCTATAAGCACAGAAAGTTGGCACAGTTCAAGTTGACTCTGTCACTCAAAGTCAGTACTGGTAGCGCGTGACCAGGTAAGGAATGTAACAAGTGTCCCTATTCCAACATGGTAGACTGTTCTCGGAACAGCCAGGCCATCATGAAATAAAGGGTAATGTAGTTCTTCTCTACCCGTTTGGCTAGTGGGTTATAATGTCAAAACTTCACAGACAAGAGGACACGATACTCGCCCGTGTGTAGCCATCATAATACTTGGTGGACTGACTGAAGATCATTTAGCGGTTTAGACGGGACTGGACTGTGGCGCAGTGACTTCCCGGCACGTGGTGTGGTGTAGAAGCCTCACTTCACGTCACATAGGTAAGCCAACCATTTAGCAGCCTTCACCAAGTCATCTTCCTCTGGTCCCCGTCACGTAAGTCTCTCAGAAAGTAGAACCTGCCAAAGATAACACCATGTGTGAATATCGTGACACAGACTTACCCCCAGAGGTACACGTTACCTATGTGTACTCAGCATAGGCCGGTGTCGCCATGACCCGGCCGGCAGCCTCACAGACCAGGATCCACTGCCAAAACTGAACTCGGTCTGGGTCCTAACAAGTGCTGGCTGAACCGTCCTCCGTCTCGAACCCGCCCAAGGTAGGGCTGTGTATCTGGTCATGGTGTCGGCGAAATCCTTCTGTCCTAAAAAGACTTCTAAGGACACAATATACCAGGTTAGTAGGTTAAAGGTACCTAGAGACAGAATAGCTCTGAAGGAGAGCCGGTGACCACCGAATTCCCCTCCCTCGGAGGTAGCCCCCTCTCCCTGGTCCTATTTTATGATTACCTACTATACAACAGGTTTCCCGGAGCTCTAGCTCTGATCCAGGAATGTAATAGATTATACAGGGAAATTCCCCTGTAGTGGAAGTCCACATCCCGTTCCCTCCTCCCCTAGTTAAGGTCAGAGCATTTGGAACGGTGTTCAGCTGGCTGTGACCAGCTCTGTCGCATTCCCCAGTTTCTCCAGTGTACAACCTCTCGGGAACCAACTGCCTATCAAGATGGTGTTCTGTTACGGCAACCAATAACATAAAGAGTAAGCAGAAAGCTCAGCAAAGCCAGTGGTCGCCACACCAAAGAATTCGAACTTAGACACCCGCAATGTCCTTCGAATGACCTTCGACATGTCCGGCGACCATCGCATGGGTTTCGTCTGGTTCGGCCGAGTTCCCTGATACCTCACTCGACCTATGTTCTACAACGCCTTCGCCCACGTCCGTTTGTGTCGACTACGTTAGAGTTCTAAGGCCGCCCAGGAGTGAACTCGGACTACTAACTCTATTGGGCCTGTCCGAAATGTCTATAACTATTTGTAGCGGCAATAACACGCATTCCCGTACTGGTACAATGTTAACGCAAAAACAGGCCTACAATCCATCGTGTTCAACTCGCCTGCAGTGTTAAGTTAAAACACAAGCCCACAGTTTCACCCCTGACTGACCTTTGTGCGCCGGGCGGGACATGTGGTCGAACAGCTTCGATTCACCGCGGTAGCGACACACATTATTTATCTAAATATGTTTCACGTACCTTACGACAAACTGTGTATTCAGAATTGAGGAGCTCCCGTCCCAACACTGGACGTTCTGTCAGTTTTCTTTGATAAACAGCAAGACACTGGCTTCCTCTCTCCCATTTACGAATTAACACAGTCGTTCAAACACAACGGCTTGCTTTCACGGCCGGATCACAACTGAGCCTCTCTTTGTTCCGAGACGGTTCGTGCGCATGCGTTAGCGGATATGGTTGGGTTGAGCTTTCGTCACCCGAACAGTCGAGAAGTCAAGGGCCACCAATCGCCTTTGCGTGGGGTACATTAATACCTTGGTTGCATCCCTTCGACTAGATCGGCAGTTCTACTAGTACTGAAAAGGGGGAATTGGATTTTTTGGGAGTTTGCTAGGTGAATTCTCAGCCGTTCCGTGACATAGGCCCCCTCTTAAGAGAGTTGACCGCGTCGACTGTCTCCAGCTGGATGTTCACTCCTAGCAAACTCATCCTCTGCCTCTGGGACTGGATGCCTAGACAGAAAGTCAGCCCCAACATTCTCCTTCCCGGGAATGTATTACACCGTAAAAGTGTAGGGCTGAAGCATCAACGACCAACGCATCAAGCGTGCGTTGAGCTTACAGGAGGTGGCCAAGCCCATCTTTGGTTGATGGTCTGCCGGTACCCTCAAAGGTACAACCTCCCCATCAATTTGGGCAGTCCTTGGACAGCCCGTCTCATATCAGTGATCGACAACCTGCGCTTGCCCGTCGAGTCATTACGTTCGGCCGGACGACCATCCGACTCGCGTACGCAACGGGGTGCAATACCGACGGATCTTCCCTTCCCGGCGGTACCAGTGTCGTCACTACCGCGATGTCTCCCTACATATAAGTCTCGGGATTTGCGGTATCGTCCTCGATGGACGGTATAGTCTTCCCAGAACCCTCTGGACTCGGGTTTCCCTGGCCATCTCTTTCGATAGCGGGGCCAGTCAGTCGATCGTCGGTTGGAGTCCAGGGTATCTCGCGCCGCATCCGACGTTACCCACCCCTTCCGAACTTGGGTACTAGTGACTGACATCGCCGACAGGTGCAGAGATTTGTCACCGGACCTCTCCTCGTTTCTTCGCAGGAGATTTGCATGGAAAATTCTCAAAATTCCCCCGATCCGGATCTCGTAGTTGGTCTTGGACACTACCCTGACCACGGGATAAGGTCCTTGCCATCCTACCTCGAGCATATTGGTCCTGCTAGGACCCCACAATAATACTCTATCTCCCACCTTAAGACCTAATCTAGTCTTAGTCCGATTTGTGAGTGTAGCCTTCTGGCACTCTGGGCATGTCTTTACTAACCGGCGTACATCGCCAGTCATTACGTGGCCAGTAATAATGACCGGAAATTCGCTGCAGCGTCGCTCTGACACCCATATGTCCATTCCCGGATAGGTTACTACCCGATATGGTGTGTCCACTCTGAAGAATTGGGATACGGTAGTCCGTCGGGACCACCAACTGCCCGTGCAGTTCATCTCCCCTTCCGGCTCTCCGGTAGAGCAGCCGATTCTTCAGATAGTACTGGTCCCGTTGCGCTGGGTCAGCACTTTTCTGCAGCTTCTTGTAGCACGGACGTAGTGTCGCGTCTTCGCTCTGGGCCGTGCGCAAACCCCCTAGCTGGGTTTTCGAGCTGGTTGTGTTTGCCTCGTCTTTCCCCGTGTGGGCGCAGGTATGTATGTCGCCTAGGTGGATTGGCTTCTTCGGCACCCCTAGAAATACATATTTACTCCCCAGAATCACGGGATATAGGGGATCGAGTAATACCGCGGCTGGGATGATGCCCGTGACGTATCTCGACCTAATCTCTACGTTAGCGATTGGTAACGTCATGGCTACCGCACTCTTCATAGCCGGCTGTATCTCGATGCTTTCCCCAGTGAGTTGGTCTGGTCTCACTAGACTGGCGGCAATGACGGCTTCCCCGTCTAGGCCAGTGTCATAGAGACACTCAACCTGCTGGCCGTTGACTTCTATCAGTTCGACCACAGGTGGCCTCTCTTGATCCAGAGTCTCTTCGCCGACCTCGACCTTTTCGGTGGCAACAGCCTTTGGAGCCACTAGGCAGGCCGCAAAGTGTGAGCTCTTAGCCTTCGATCTGCAGTCCCTTGTATTGTGCGAGGGTGACTGGCAAATCGAACACCACTTCTCACTCCATTTCCGTTTCGGTGGAGAGTTATGTGGCTTCTTGCTCCCATCTTTCGACTTCTCTGGACTCTGGTCAGAGGATTTCTCATAAGGTTCTACATTCTTGGCATGAGAGGTTTTCAGTTTCTTTCTGTCAGTCTTGTCCTGACTTTTACCCATGGAGGGATGGGTTTCCCCACCTTCACCATGCACCTCGACGAATCGTTCGGCCATTTTGGCTACTACCTCTAATCTTTCCGCCCCTTGTTCTCCCAAGAACTCTTTGAGCGGTTTCGACATATGCTTCCGCATCTGGTCGACGATCATCAGTTCTTCGAGACTGTCGTAATCGTGTGCGAACTGAGCTAAGTCCATCCATTTATGGAGGTAGGATCTAAGACGCTCGGCGTACGCAGCAAATAACTCACTCGGCTCTCGTTTCGCTTCTCGAAACTTCTTGCGGTAAGTATGCGACGTCATCTCGAACCGTTTCAGCAGCGCTGCCTTCAGTTCGGCATAATTATTCTCGTGTCCCGCCGGTAAACGCGAGTAGACCTCGTACGCGGTACCGCGCAATCCCTGGGACAGTTTCAGACACCACTTGTCTCGATCGAGACCCATGGCGACAGACATAGCCTCGAACTTTTGTAAGAACTGGTCGATCTTTTCCTTATCTTCCTCAAAAACCGGTAGAGGAAACTTCATGGCATGATAACCATGTCGACCTAAGGTAGGTGAACCAGGGAGTGAAGACCCTCCTACTGCTCCCTCAGTCTCTCTACTTGATTGTGCCCTGAGCTCGAGTTCCCGCATACGGTACTCATGCTCTCGCTTCTGAGCCTCTTGTTCGGCGTCGAACTTCTTAGCGGCTTGTTCGATTTCGAACTTCTTCAACTCAAATGCCATCCTTCGATCCTCCACTTCTTGTTGTCTTCTCTCTCTCTCTTCCTGACGGAAGTCTCTCTCAACCCCTTGGATATACTCTGTTAGTGCAGTGCCGGTGAAGCCCATTCCTTCGCCGGTTGCCCGCACTTCCTCCATATTTAATTTGGTGGATGCCATACTTAGAGAGTATATGTTAGTAGTGTGAGTGATAGGTAAATAACGCAATATATAGATATGCAATACACCAATCTAATATATATGACGTCCCAACACACCACACGTCAATCTGTCTTTGTCAAGAGAAGAAACAGGACCAAAGACCTATGTAGACCTGAATAGAGATACTAGGAATGAAATGTCCTAACCATAATCACCAGAGCTGTCTCATCAATATCCCGGACGAGCCCCCAAATAATGTCGTAGGTATTTCCTGGGGTGAGGGAAGCATACTATTACATCTTAATAACGGGATAGATGCACTCTGGGACTACCATAAATCTCAGTCTACAGACCCCACCAGCCCTTGGATTCCTGTCTCTCTCACTATCAACCGCTGGACAATACCTTTTTCACCTCTCATCCAGAACAGATGACACGACTCTGGTGTCTACACATAATGACTAGATGATATAATGTACAAGAGGAGTATCAACAAGGGGAATGTTCATGAGAGAATATTGGCTACCGCCAGGCGATAGAAGAAATGGCTATCTGGATTAGCCTCAGGCCGTCTCACTCATCACTGTACACTCGGTAAGATACCACAAGGTTAAAGAGGTCACTCATCTGCACACGTAGCGTGGAATGTCTCTGCCGAGGTGTAGTCTCAACTGGAATGACTAGCACGTCAATGTGGTGACTCCAAGTTGCGGTGGTACGTGATGTACTCTGGACTAACATCCCTGTAGAAGTTCTGAAGGCCTGTCCTTCAAGCTTCACTGGTAAGGCCTGTGCTAGACAACCTTCCTAAGAAGCCACCATAACAGTTAACACACATTTAACAATGTCAAAGTTCTGGCACAGATGGTGGTCTCTAATGGGATCAGGATGGGTATAACTGGGCCTATAAGCACAGAAAGTTGGCACAGTTCAAGTTGACTCTGTCACTCAAAGTCAGTACTGGTAGCGCGTGACCAGGTAAGGAATGTAACAAGTGTCCCTATTCCAACATGGTAGACTGTTCTCGGAACACCAGGCCATCATGAAATAAAGGGTAATGTAGTTCTTCTCTACCCGTTTGGCTAGTGGGTTATAATGTCAAAACTTCACAGACAAGAGGACACGATACTCGCCCGTGTGTAGCCATCATAATACTTGGTGGACTGACTGAAGATCATTTAGCGGTTTAGACGGGACTGGACTGTGGCGCAGTGACTTCCCGGCACGTGGTGTGGTGTAGAAGCCTCACTTCACGTCACATAGGTAAGCCAACCATTTAGCAGCCTTCACCAAGTCATCTTCCTCTGGTCCCGTCACGTAAGTCTCTCAGAAAGTAGAACCTGCCAAAGATAACACCATGTGTGAATATCGTGACACAGACTTACCCCCAGAGGTACACGTTACCTATGTGTACTCAGCATAGGCCGGTGTCGCCATGACCCGGCCGGCAGCCTCACAGACCAGGATCCACTGCCAAAACTGAACTCGGTCTGGGTCCTAACAAGTGCTGGCTGAACCGTCCTCCGTCTCGAACCCGCCCAAGGTAGGGCTGTGTATCTGGTCATGGTGTCGGCGAAATCCTTCTGTCCTAAAAAGACTTCTAAGGACACAATATACCAGGTTAGTAGGTTAAAGGTACCTAGAGACAGAATAGCTCTGAAGGAGAGCCGGTGACCACCGAATTCCCCTCCCTCGGAGGTAGCCCCCTCTCCCTGGTCCTATTTTATGATTACCTACTATACAACAGGTTTCCCGGAGCTCTAGCTCTGATCCAGGAATGTAATAGATTATACAGGGAAATTCCCCTGTAGTGGAAGTCCACATCCCGTTCCCTCCTCCCCTAGTTAAGGTCAGAGCATTTGGAACGGTGTTCAGCTGGCTGTGACCAGCTCTGTCGCATTCCCCAGTTTCTCCAGTGTCAACCTCTCGGGAACCAACTGCCTATCAAGATGGTGTTCTGTTACGGCAACCAATAACATAAAGAGTAAGCAGAAAGCTCAGCAAAGCCAGTGGTCGCCACACCAAAGAATTCGAACTTAGACACCCGCAATGTCCTTCGAATGACCTTCGACATGTCCGGCGACCATCGCATGGGTTTCGTCTGGTTCGGCCGAGTTCCCTGATACCTCACTCGACCTATGTTCTACAACGCCTTCGCCCACGTCCGTTTGTGTCGACTACGTTAGAGTTCTAAGGCCGCCCAGGAGTGAACTCGGACTACTAACACTATTGGGCCTGTCCGAAATGTTTATAACTACTTGTAGCGGCAATAACACGCATTCCCGTACTTGTACAATGTTAACGCAAAAACAGGCCTACAATCCATCGTGTTCAACTCGCCTGCAGTGTTAAGTTAAAACACAAGCCCACAGTTTCACCCCTGACTGACCTTTGTGCGCCGGGCGGGACATGTGGTCGAACAGCTTCGATTCACCGCGGTAGCGACACACATTATTTATCTAAATATGTTTCACGTACCTTACGACAAACTGTGTATTCAGAATTGAGGAGCTCCCGTCCCAACACTGGACGTTCTGTCAGTTTTCTTTGATAAACAGCAAGACACTGGCTGCCTCTCTCCCATTTACGAATTAACACAGTCGTTCAAACACAACGGCTTGCTTTCACGGCCGGATCACAACTGAGCCTCTCTTTGTTCCGAGACGGTTCGTGCGCATGCGTTAGCGGATATGGTTGGGTTGAGCTTTCGTCACCCGAACAGTCGAGAAGTCAAGGGCCACCAATCGCCTTTGCGTGGGGTACATTAATACCTTGGTTGCATCCCTTCGACTAGATCGGCAGTTCTACTAGTACTGAAAAGGGGGAATTGGTTTTTTGGGAGTTTGCTAGGTGAATTCTCAGCGGTTCCGTGACACCAGTAATCCTCCCTTTTATCATATGCATTAGTAAATAAACCTTGCTATGATTATTTTTGTTAGAAAATATTAATCTAAAAAGGTTGTACCTTCTTATATAACCTAAGAGATAACTGGGACACATCCCACTGCTGCACTTTGTATGACTTGTTTAAATGTGTGTCTGTCTCTTGCCAACATTTCAATGTTTGCTGTCCAATTCTAATGGATTTTACTGTGAAATAATTTTAAATACGATTTTTCCATTTGTATTTTGCAGATGGAGGTGATGAGTATAAGCAGGTAGGTTTCGTGAGGTTCCTTGAGCCTCATGATATCTTGCTTGCTACCCTGCCATGACGGCCAAAGTTGTTGACTTCTTGAAAGAGTCTGGTGGCAGCAACTTTACAGAAACTACACCTCGTCCACCTACTTATGGTGAAGAGAATGAACTCCAGTCCAATGGAGGCAACTCCACGAAGAGCAGTAACTCTCACAAGAGTCATGTTTCGACTAAGTCACATTCTTCCTCCAAGAGTGGCATTTCTACAAAGGGAGACCTCCTGCACTCACCTGCCACACCTCGCAAGTCCAATCTGGAAGGAGTCAAGGCATTGGAGACCATGACGGGTAACACTCAAGCCAGTCACTACGACTGCGAGGATGGTGAGGTGTCAGCCCCCTTGGGATTTGAACCAGAAGGTAGCACAGCAGATTCACCTCCTTATTCTGAAAATGGCACACCACCCCATCTAAAATGGGCAGAGAATCTTAACTACCTCTTAAATGACTCGGAAGGGGTCATGTTATTCAGAGACTTTCTGGAGCATGATCTAGTTGATGGGTCAGAAGAGCTTCAGTTCTGGTTTGCATGCCAAGGCTTTAAGAAAAGGAAACTTGAAGCTGCCAACACATTAGATCATACCATGTCTGACATACAGAAGGCCATATACAAGCGCTATGTGCGCAGTGAGAAAGTCAGGTGCATCTCGAAAGAAGTGCGAAAGGAAATAGCTGAGAGGATTTCTGGTAAAAATTCAATAGATCCATGTATTTTTGATGCAGCTCAGGATGAAGTTGAGAATTACATGAGAAATGAGACTTACCCAGCCTTCCTGAGGTCAAATATTTATGTGCAATATGTTCAAAATTACACGGACAGTCCAAAGTCTAGCCAGTCAAGTGGCTCAAACAGTGCCAGACCTGTGTCTCAGTCAGGTCTCCTGCCAATTGTTTACGAAGATAAAGAGTTGGATAGTAAAGACTTGAGCAGTTCTGCATTGCCTCCTGTGATCAGTAAAGCATCTTTCGATGTCAGAAAGGCAGAAACAGCAGTGACAGCTTGTCCCACCGAATCTCTTGCAAGGTAAGCTTTATTTACATAGTTATATTTATATATTAAATATTTAATATAATAATATTATATTAAATATATTAATATTTATTTATATATTAATACTTTCTGCCTGTTACGTGAACAGAATTATGGAATAGGGATAGCTTTTAGTTATGTTCTGAAAAATTATGGTAAATCTATAACCAGTTTAATTTTGAATTGCTCATTTCATTCAGGTAATAGTGTAAGGGAGTTTCTGTGGCGAACTGATCAAGCCGGCTGTCTCGCGCTCCGAAGGTTGTGGGTTCGATTCCAGGCTACGTCTTTTGGTTCATGGGTGAATTTTTCTTGGAGACTCCTGGGGGTCATCACTGGAGCTATGGAGTTTGTGTTTTGTGTGACGCTTTCAGCAGGCCGCCCTGCAGAAAGTGACAGAGCCATACGGGATTAAACCCAGTGCATTGAAGTCGATCCTCTCGACTTTTAAGAATTCTTTTTAAGAAGGCATGGTGGGTTACAGTATTACTATTCTTTTGCTTCCCTTATGAGTCTAGATAACACATGGAAAGGAAATCTCAGAGACCTTTGTAACACCACAAGGAAGATAGCAGGAAAGTATAATCAACCAAGTGGAGAGATTAAAAAGAGAAATGGGAAAGCTCTCACTAATATTAAGGATAAACTAACCAGATGGGTTGAATACTTTGAGGAACTCCTAAATAGACCAGTTACAGAAGATCCTCCAGATATCCAGCCTGCAGAAGAGCTGGATATCAACTGCAAGAAACCATCAAAGGGAAAGATTAGCAAAGCCACTGAACTACTGAAGGATGGGAAAGTTGCTGGTCCAGATTACATCCCAGCACTGGCCATTAAAACTATAGTAACATCCTCAACTGAATTACTGCACAGATTATTTAGCAGTGTCAGGGAAACAAGAAATATCAGCAGACTGGAGAGGAGGATATCTGGTGAAGCTGTCAAAGAAAGGGGACCTTCATGAGTGAAAATTATAGAGGAATAATGTTATCAGTTCCTCTGAAGATATTATGCAGGATCATTCTTAAGAGATAATAAGAAACCATTGACAAATAACTAAGGGATGAACAGGCCAGCTTCCGACCAAATAGATCCGGCTGGCGCTGATCAGATAGTTTTACTGAGCATAATAATAGAACAAAGCATTGAACACTTTATATTGGGTTTGTGGACTATGGAAAGACCCTTCATAGCATTAAAAGGGAATCTCTTTGGTAATTAAAGAGACACGGGATAGCTCAGAAAATCATTAACTTGGTAAAGGCAACATAAAGGGATAGAGAGTGAGGCAGGAATGCCTCTTGTCACCCTTACTATTCTTATTGATTATATTGGGTATTTAGGAATAGTATTTCCAATTATAACTGAGCCAATATTCTCGGACAAAGCAGCTTGATGATCTGGAATTCGCTGACGACGTCCTCCTGTTCCACACATGAATTGCAGATGCAGGATAATTAACAGATTGGTAATTAATGAGAGCCGGCTTCGTGGCTTAGAGGTTATGACTTTTCTCCGTAATCTCGTATACTCTCGTCGGTAACGTGATGACGGTTCAAATCAGCAGTGGTTCGAATCGCATCAGTAACTTAACGGGGTATGTGAGCCGGCCGCATCAGAAAGCAATGGCAAACTACTGAGCGTAATCTTGCCAAGAGATCAACAGACAGCTGAAAGATGCTGGTGTTGGCAGCTAAGTCCTGTAAAGGATATGCTTAAAAAAAAAAAAAAAGATTAATGAGAATGGAATAGCTCAGAAAATCATTAACTTGGTAAAGGCAACATAAAGGGACAGAGAGTGAGGCAGGAATACCTCTTATCACCCTTAACTATACTTATTGATTATAGGCTGGATTATGAAGACAACAGCTAGCACTGCCAGGAATGGAACACAATGGACACTCCTGATAAAGCAGCACAATGATCTGATGACATTGCCCACCTGTCTCACACATGAAATCAGAAGTAGGATAACCTGACAGTACTAGATGGGAGGTCACAACAACTAGGTTTACAAATTCATACAGGAAAGACACAGATGATGAGAATAAATCAAGCAAATTATAACATCATCTCTCTTTGAAAAACCTCACTTCAAGAGAAAGAATCATACACGTACTGAGACTGTAGTGTAGACAAAGATGGTGAAAGAAATAAAGATATCAGAATTAGAATACAGAAGGCCAGAGGAGTTTCTTTTTATAACACTAGGAAATTTGTGGAAGTCGAATGAAATTAAACTCAGCACAAAACTTAGAATATTAAGTTCTAATGTTAAATCAGTACAACTATGGATTAGAAGCTTGGAGAACAATGAAAACGATTATAAATAAACTACAAACTTACACTAATTTGTGCTTGGGCAAAATAGAAGGAATAAAAAGGTATGGCAAAATCACCATTGTGAAGCTGATGGAGAGAACTAGACAAATACCAGTGAAACAAGAGGTAAGAAAAGACGCTGATGCTGGATAAGGCCAAACATTGAGAAAACCCAAGAATTGTTATAACTAAGAAAGCTTGGGTGGGCTTAGCACCTATATACTCAAATGCCACAGTGACATGGAAACAGTCCTTTTAATTTATATTAGCTTTTGTGAACTTATTGACAGCAAAAGAATCACACAGCAGAGCTCTGTGCATGCCTGGCACTGTGTATTTTTACTGAAATAGTTTTGTACCTTGCTGTTCTTGATTGCATTGTAGCAAGTAATTACATATGCGGCTAGTCACTGTCATTACATATGCGGGTAGTCACTGTCACTTGTGGTACCCATGCATACAGCAATTTCATCAGATTTGGTGACCAGCTTTTGTATTATTGTATGAAACCAAACTATTCTTCTTCGCAGCACAGTACTTTGTCTTATGAAGTGATATATAGCTGTTACCTTTGAAGGGGATAAGTGACCAGGCAGTGATATTAATTGTCCTTTAAGAATGCAGTGTTTACACCTGGTTACTAACCACTCCCTGAAACAAAATTATTTGTCCAACAATGTAAAGGTGAACTGATAATTATTCCATGACTCTTAAATTACCAAAAGCAAATTTAGTTGCATTTCCTTTACAGGATATCGCAGTCAACCTCAGCAATTTAAAAGATTTTGGCTATTCTTCTTCTTCTTCTTCTTCTTCTTCTTCTTCTTCTTCTTCTTCTTCTTCTTCTTTCGTTCTCTTGAAATATGTCTATATCTGCAATGTCGTCTCTTGCATGAATTGAACTGTTTTTTTTCAGTTCACACAGTGGTCCATAGAGTTTATCTTCCACTGTCGTCTCTCTAGGCCAGAAGGTTTACCTAGATATGTTATATTTTGGGCAGTCTTGGAGTATGTGCTCTGCTGTCTGCGACGCCAATCCACATGTGCACATGGCTGTTTCACCAATCTTGAATTTTGTATACATGTGGTTGCGTAATCTATTGTGTCCTGTTCTGAGGCGCAGAATAATGACTTGTTCTGGTCTGTCCATAATGTGGTAGTCATCTTGAGCAGGTTTTGGTGGCTTTCTGACTGATTTGATCATTCTTTTCTTTTGGTGGTATGTAACGGGCACATCAGGCTGTTCTTCTTTGGCTCCTTCCTTAGCCAGTTGATCAGCTCTGTCATTTCCGGGTACTCCACAGTGGGATGGTATCCACTGTATGGTGACTTTATGCTGACTGCTAAGTTCAGAAAGTAGTGTCCTTAGTACTGGCAATTTCCCAGAGAGGAGCGCCTCGAGTACTGATTTTGCATCTGTTAGTAGCACCACAGGTTGTGTACCATTGCTGTTATTTAGTAATTTCTCTGTTGCTATCTTGATTGCCTCAATTTCGGCATCATAGTTATGGCAGTACTTTCCTGTCGGTACTCTGGCTGTGTCCCTAGTATTATTTGGGTATTCTATGTACACTCCCTGTCGTGTCCTCCTTTAAAGTGTCGTCCCTGGAGTGAGGAGAGTCGACACCCACATTATAATTTTTTTTTTTTTCCTCTCAATATTCTGGAGAATCCACCAGCTTCCGTCCAACACACTCCATCAGCCTATGGACACCTTTTCCTATCACTCTCTCACTGTCGTACTATGCCCCCCTCTCATAATTCCCCAACGCAACATACTCAACAAATCTTGCTTCTAAAAATTAATAAAGACTAATTTATTAAAAGAAAAGTGTAACGTATATGAGACGTGTATGCGAAGAAAAAGTGTGTCGTGTATTATAACATAAATGTATGTGTCAGCCTTCAAAGTTCAGGATCATAGTGTACACATCATGGCAAGGATCACACGACATCATTCAAGTCAGTACGAAAACCTCACCGAAGTCGTATCCTTCTCTCCAGACATGTCCTCCTCCAGGAACTCCGATGACCATGAGATCTGAATCTCATGTAAATATAATCCGTGGAAAATACTAGTATATTTCCTAACGCAACTGTTCCTAATAGTCTATAGAAACTCCGGCTTCATAATTCCGGCGCAGTGAAAACAAACATGGAACACTGTCCTACTAACAAGTCTTTTTGTCTCTTGATAAATGTTCACTAGTTCTCACTATTAAACAGTTAATGTATCTAGAATAAAATGGCTTGCTTTATTCACTAGATATAGTCTGAAAGTTCTGATTTCCTTGATACGTGGAACAACTACACTTCAATGTTTGGTTTCATCTACTGTGAACATAACATCAGTCCCTACTGATCTAGTTCCACATGAGCTGAACCTCCATCACTTCAGGTGTGTTAACGATTGGTATTCACTCATGTAGGATACATATACCATTAGACTCCACCGAGCAATGTGTCTTAACTTCTTCCATTGCGAAAGTTGCTGGCCCATCTCTCCACATCATAATTTATCCGGGATAGGATGTTACATTGGGTCCGGGTTCTTCATTCCAACCCGAGGAACCTGTAAAATAAATCATACAACTGGTGATAGCCTCCCCGTCACTGATCTCTATTAGATGATCGTGGGCCATCGGCCTCACTCAGAAAATATAATGAACCCATCAGGGACATATGAACTGACCACATAGGTTATCATCAGGCCAAGACAAAAAATATCAGCAAACAGAATGCGGAACCCCGACCACCAGGGACACCTACGGGAAAATCCCAATTATCCCTCATTACTCAATTCTCAACTAGTAAAGCTTATCAACACTTCACTAATCTATTTTCAACTAACAGAGCCAAGTATCACTTCCCTACTCTAGTTAGTTTTCCACTAACAGTGCTAATCATCACACTATAGTTTTTACAAGCCTACAGCCCATATTAATTAGAACTAATTGACTATATTGACTACCTTATGCACAACCGCCTCATTCCCGGGATGGCTACTACACTTTGCCATAACGACACATGCTAGTTAATGTTAAATTTATCTAGCACTGTAGAGCTCTCCCACAAACACGTCCATCATAATCCACGGTTTTTGTCAACTCCCCATCTCCAATCATGGTTTTATGGCAAAACCTCTAATTGGTCACGTGACTGTATTCTTCCTGTCCACACAGGTGTTATTTGGACATATCAACCATTGTCAAGAATCTATTTTCCTGGCTTTAGTCCTTGTCAACGTTGTCATTAATTGTTTAGATTCTCAAAACAAGCCAGCGAGTTCCTGTATACTCTCAACACAGTTGCCAGTAACCAGCCGTCAATCTTCTTGATGTTCCGGAACTAAGACTTGACAGATGTACTGTTTCCTGTCTCTCGCTGCCAATTCCGGTTTGTCCTGACTGTTGACAAACTGTCAAGCGATGCCGGGACCTGTCTTCATCACCACCGAATGTTCCCAATCCGTTAGAGATGTACACGTGCAACTACAAATATTGTCCTGGGATTTTGACATCCGATTTGTTTTTACTGTTAGTAAAATAGTAGTCGCTGGCAGATAGTCCGTTTAATCAGAAAATCCTCTATAATAATCAACCGGTTAAACACACGGTTTTATTTTGTGACACTCCCGCTCCTCCATTTCGAACAGCATTTTGTGCTGACCCATCTGTGTAGACTCGGATCCAGAGGTCCTGTGGGTATTCTTCATCAAGGAAGCTGAGAGTGGCTGTTCTGCGCTGCACACTGTTCTGTTCTTCCTTGTCAAATATTCCTCTCACTTTTGTCTGGATTTGTAACGATAGTCTATGCTCATCTTTCCATGGAGTTCGCTCTGGAATAGTTGTTAGGGGGATACCAACTATGGGCAGATCAGTGGTTTCTCTGCAGAGTCGTTTGGCCTGGTGGATAAAACTACTTCTTTTCAACCGCCCCATAGCTAGGTTTTCAAATCTGTTCTTCATAGGGTGGCCTGGCAAGCTGAGGAACTTTTCTGCTTGTATTAGCGTTTTCGTATCTCTGCGCTCACTCAGTGCCTGTGTCCTCCCCATCTTCTCCATTTCCACTATAGGGGTTGATCTCATCCCTCCTGTGGTGACTCTAAGTGCTTGATTTTGCACCTTGTCCAGCTCTTGTAGTGTAGTTTTTGATGCTGAACACCACGCAGTTGACCCATATTCCAGGTGTGGTCGTATGCTCTGTTGGTAAACTTTGCTAAGTATTTTCGTACTGGCTCCCCATGTGGTTCCACTTAGCTTTCTCAGGATGGCTATTTTCCTTCTGGCTTTTGCTACTGCTTTGTTGATGTGCTTTCTCCATGTCAGCTTGCCATCAAATGTTACTCCAAGGTATGTTGGTTCTTTATCTTCTCTTAGGGGTGTTCCATTTATCTGGATGATCCCTGCCTTTTGTTTTGGAGAGAGAGTAAATAGGGTGGTGCTGCACTTGTCAGTGTTTATGCTGACACACCATCTATTTGCCCATGCAGCAAATGTATCTACAGCTCTTTGTAGCAATCTGGTGTCCACTGATGCATATTCATTTGTGCTCCATAGAACCAGGTCATCGGCGTACATTGCCACTTTAATTCCATGCGGTAGGTGAGCAACAAGATCATTGATGAAGATTAGAAAAAGTGTGGGGGACAAGACTCCGCCCTGGGGGACACCGTGACGCAGTAGTACTTTCTTGCTCTTGAGTCCGTCTATCTGTACTCGGGCTCTTCTGTTGTGCAAGTATGCTTTCACCTATTTGTACATTCTTCCATTGACTTTGCAGTTTCTCAGTTTCTTCATCAGACCTTCTTTCCAGACTTTGTCAAAGGCTTTCTTCAGATCTATCCATGCCGCAAGCACCAGCTTCTTCTCTTGGAATGCATCCTCAATTTCTTGAGAGAGGTAGGTTGTCTGATCTTCCGTAGAGTAGCACTGCCTAAAGCCAGCCTGCTGTGGCACACGGATGTTTTTACTTTCAATGTACCACTGCAGTCTGTGATTGATGATGCGCTCCAGTGTTTTGCAGAGACAGCTGGTGAGGCTAATTGGTCTGTAGCTAGAGGCAATGGAACCATCTTTCCCTGATTTAGGAGGGGTATCATGATTGCTTCTCTCCAGGCTTGTGGAACACTGCCTAAGGTCCAGCTGTTATTGAAGATCTGCAACAGCTTTGTTTTGACCTCTGTTCCTAGGTTCATGATCATTTCATTGGAGATGCCATCAGCTCCTGGTGACTTTCTCATTTTCAGTTTTGATATGGCTAGCTCCAGTTCGCTGATTGTGATGGGTGCCTCCAGAACCTCATGTACTATTTCCTTCTGTCCTGTATGTTGTCGTTTCTCTCGAATCTCTTGTTGTTTCTCTGGACTAATTTTGATATTGCTATCTTGTGCGAACGAGTCCGCAAAATGGTCAGCTGCTTGCTTTCTTGTTAAGATTTTTCCATCTTTATGTAGTGCAATTTTTGAGTTTCTCCCTGTGCCCTCGTCATTAAGCTGTTTTATTAGCTTCCACAATTTCCTTGTGTCTCTTTCAAAGTTCAGAGACTCCGTTTTCTCCTGTCAGCTTTTCCGTCTAGCCTGCAGCTTGGCCCTTTGAAATTTGGCTTTTGCATGCTGGAATTTATTGTGGTGCTCTTGGCTGGGTGTGGCCTCTGCTTGCTTTCTACACACTTCAACATCACTATGCAACTGTTCCAGTTCACTACTCCAGTAGGGTTTATATTGTTTACGGGCTCCTCTTGGTACTGTTTCTCGCGCTGCTTGTAGTATGCATTTCCCAAACTCTTCAACTACTTTATTTATGTCTTTCTCAGTGTTCAGGTTTCTAACCAGTATGCTGGTGCTATACTTGTACATTAACAGTCTGCTTTCTTGTAGTTCCACCTCGAGAGGGTGCTGCTTTCACTTACAAGCTTATTTTCTACGGTTAGAAAGTAGGGCTGTACCGGATTCAAATTTTTGAAATCCGGCCGGAGCCGGATTTGGCCGGATTTATGAAGTGAGATCCGGCCGGAGCCGGAGCCGGAGCCGGATTTACAAATAAAAAAATAAAAATAAAATAACATACTACATCACTTGACTTAGGTGAGTGGAGTCACTCGACTGTTCATTACTGCAGTTCATTACTATAGACATGACAATGATGACTTATACTCATATTAAATCATTTAAATGTAAAATAATTACATTCACAGTAGAATAAGTAATTAGGTAATATTAAGTTCCATTAGTTCAAGATGAAACATAATACATAAGCACATAATGCTTATTTAGTAATTTTAATTGTTAGTTTTCAGTTTCAGTTTTTAGTTTTCACATTGTTTTCAGTTGGCAAATTATCAGCTCAGTTACAACTCACAATAACAGTACACTGAACAGATTGAATTTATTGAAATACATTCATTTAGTAATTTCACTATTTCAGTCAGTCTTCATTATGGCTGTGAAGTTGAACTCTCAGAGTCAAGAAGAGACGAGTTGTATTTCAGGAAAATCAACGTCTCCGCATTTTCTGGTAAAAGGCTACTACGGCGGTCAGTGATAATGTCTCCTGCAGTACTGAACAGCCTTTCCGATGGCACACTTGTAGGTCGTGGTGCAAGAAATACCTGCGCCAGTCTAGCCATGCTTGGAAATCTTTGCTTATTGGCATGCCACCATGAAACTGGATCTGACTGTCGAGTTTGAAGTGGCTCTGACAGGTACTTTGTCACCTCAGTGTTAATGCTGTTGCCTTCGGCACTTGCAGAACGATCTGCGGTGGGATTTTCCTCGACAATTGTGTCAAAACAGCTCCATAGGCTGGACTCGTACTGTGTGGCAGTGCTCACAGAAGTCAAAATACTAGTACTACTACTACTAATAGTAGCTGATGGATCCTGTGGACTGACTGTGTTTGCTGAATCAATAATGGAGTTAGCTGCTAACAGCAGATGGGCTCGTGCATCACTTCTACCACGTTCGGAGAAGAAGCACAGCTTGAATCGAGGATCCAGTAGTGTGGCACAGGTGTAAATACTGTTGGATTCAATGTCCGCAAATCTGCTGCTAACAGCTTCAAGCAGGGCTGCTTTCATAGTTTTGATCCCAGCATCACTACCTTCTTTCTGGAGGAAAGCCATGAGTGTTTTCACTAACGGGATCACAACTTATATTGATGCCTGAGCTGCACTTATTTCACGTGTGATTTCTTCAAATGGTGCCAAAGTAGCTACCACATTCTCTGTGACTGCCCACTGTTGTGCCGTTAGCCCAGTTACCGAATCAATTTCAAAATTTTCAACACAGTACAGGCTGATGCTGCGCCGTTGTTCTAACAGACGTCGTAACATATAGAACGTTGAGTTCCATCGTGTTGTCACGTCCTGGATAAGCTGATGTTGTGGTAGGTTTAATTTATTTTGAAGTTCATGCAAACGACTGGTTGCTGAAGAAGAGTGTTTGAAATGTCCTACCAATTTTCTTCCAGTACTAATGATGCCAGCAACATACTTTGGACTCAAAAGACCATCACGCACACACAGCTGAAGTGTGTGTGCAAAACATCCAACACTTGAATAGCTGCCATCACGAAAGCATTTGGCAATGTTGAATGCATTGTCTCTCACAACAACATGGCACTTCTCACGTGCAATTGACCACTCATCCAGCATCATTTCAAAATGTGCAAGCAAGTTTGTGGCCGTGTGATGTTCATCACATGCAGTACAATGAAAGACTACACTGCGGAGAACGAAGGAGTCTGTTAACCAATGGCCAGTGAGGCCCATAAATGACTGAGTGGTGTGTTCAGCTGTCCACGTATCTGTTGTGAATGATATGTAATCAGTGTCAGATATCATTGCTGCAATTTTTACCTTCAGACGTTTACACATGTCAGGAATGATATGTTCAGCAAAGTACTTTCTTGAAGGCGATTCATACCTTTTTTCCATTGTATGCATCAACTCTCTGAAACCTGGTCGTTCCACTACTTGAAAAGGCTCCATATCTATGGCTATCATTCGGGCTACGGCAGCATGAATGCGTTTAGCATTGGGACTGTTGATGTCCCAAATTTTGGCCCGGTCCCATGCCTGCACAATTGACTGCTGGGTGCTGCTGCTTGCTTTGTGCAAAACACGGTCCCAGATTCATCATAGATGTGGTCGCCAATACACTGGCCTTCAGTGATGCTTTCTTTTCCATCATTTCGTCATAGCTTTTCTTGTGCATCGATCGCAAATGGGTCTGCATTGATGATGTTGAGAAGTCTTTGGGGCGATCTGATCGTCCACGCGATAACTGTTTGTCACACAACTTACATATTACCTTCGCTGAATCATCGTCTTTAACCTTGAAGTAATCCCAAACGGCGCTGTATGACTTAGATTTTGATGCCATTTTATTTTATGGGCAAGACCAAAGAAATTTACGAAAATAAATATTCAAGTCCCACAAACTCATGAAAGTAATGCACCATTAAAATTCAAAATGAGTGTTTTTTTCTTAAAATTCTTATTTACATCAGCGAGAAATAGTAAACCGGAAGTGCTACTGTGCTATTGCCTAAAATTCGACATGGCCTCATGAAACATGTACAGAAAATTCACGTGACTAGGCAACACAAATCCGGCCTAAATCCGGCAAAACTGGACCGGAGCCGGAGCCGAAGCCGGATTTGTAAAAATGGCCGGATTCCGGATTTACCGGAGCCGGAGCCGAAATCCGGTACACCCCTATTAGAAAGACTGGCCGATGGTCACTGCCACCAAGTTGTTTCCCAACAATTCGTGTAATGTTCCACTCCAGGTCTGGTGAATGAAAAGCCAGGTCAGGTGTAGTTGTAGAGTGCCATGATCTCGAGTAGAAAGTATGTGGGTCGGACGGCTTGTTAATCAACATGAATCTATTCTCATCCTGCCAGTGTTCCAGTCTCTCTCCTCTCTGGTCCATGTGATCATAGCCCCAGCTCTGCGAGTGGCTGTTGAAATCGCCACACACAATCATTTTTTCTTTTAGTGGTAGAGTGTCCAGTGCCTGTGGGCGGTCACTTGGACAGTAGTAATTGATCAGATGTAGATCTGTATTACCTGTCTTAAGTTTAAGTGTCTGATACTCAGCCCCTTCCATGTAGACTTTGATTTGGGAAGCCATGATGTTATTTCTTACAAGGGTCAGTATCCCACCTTTTCGCCTATCCTTTCGGTCAGATCGGTAACACTGGTAGCCTCTGATTTTGAAGGCTATATTTTCATTGAGGTGAGTTTCTTGCAAGCAACATATGCTTACTTTTTCTTGGTCCAAGATTTTTTCTAATTCTATTTTTTGTTGTTGCTGACTCCCTCCGCATTCCAGTGCATTATTTTAAGTCTTCGTTTAGTATGGGCTGTCGTCCTATTCTCATGTCCCCTGGCTCCACAGGACATCTGAGAAGGACCTCCAGTAGTTGGGGTTGGACCCTTTCGAGACATAGGGCCCGGCACTGCACCTGCCTGGGGGTCCAAAGCAGGGCGAGCACCATAACGATTAGCAGTAGTCGACATATTCCATTTTGCGTGATTGCGTGGCATCCTGATTTCTGTGGTGCGCCTCTTGGCAACCCTTCTCCTGTTAGTTTAAACGGGCCCGCCACGTGAAGGCCAGGAGTTGGACTTTTGCTGCATAGGTTATGTATTCACGAGCCATTGAGGTATTTAAGCAATGTTGGGCGCTCACCCCAACACCGCGCCTCGGCTACATACAGCAACATTTGGAACCCTTTTGGCTATTCTAATTTCTTTCACATATTCTCACACTTTGACTATGCTGTATTTCTTTATGTCCCAGATATATTAAGTTCCTGGCATAGTGCAATAATGTAACTTAATATGATGAAAAATAAGTATGTCAGTAAGGCGTAAAGTAATCATATTGTTTGCTTTTGTGGTGGCCATTTTGAAAAAGCTAATTATAATTAGCAGAGTTATTATATAACCTATATGCTAACAATTGTCCCATACCACTGTGACATAGATAAGCAAGCTGTTCAGTGAACTTAAGTCATATATGAGGAAAACCTAAACTAACCTTAACAACAGGGAGACCAGTATTTGGGAATAGTATTTCCAATTACAACTGTGAGCCAGTATACTCCGACAAAGCAGTTTGATGATCTGGAATTCACTGACAACATTGTCCTCCTGTCCCACACATGAAATGCAGATTCAGGATAAACAAAATACCTGCATGGGGGATCACAATTAGATCTAAAAATGCATAGGGACAAAGATAATGAGAGTGAATTAAGCACATGATTACGTCTTCCTCTGTGAAACCTCACTTCTAGAGGTGGAATCATATACCTTTTTAGGTAGCAATGTAGACAAGGTTGGAGGGGGGGGGGGGAACAGATTGAAATATTAAAATATAATACAAAAGGCAAAATGAGCTTTCTTAGCACTAGAAAATTAGTGGAAAATAAAAGAAGTTAAAACTAATACTAAACTTAGAATATTTAACTCTAAGGTTAAATCAGGAAATTGAAGGTTAGCAGATCTCCTGTCCACTAAGCATACTGATAAATAGTACATCTCTGAAACAAGTTAAAGAATTAATATATCTTGGAAGTATGATCACAGAAGATGGCAGGATAGACAGAAATCGAAATGAGATGTCAGAAAGCAAGGTGCTTATATATCAACTATGACCCACACTGAAACATCCAAACATACCTATGTCCGCAAAACAACAGGTACTAAATAGCATATTCACACCAATCTTATACTACCAATGTCAAACTGTGACATTATCCAAATCACACTTTCACAAAATCAACACCTGTGAGGTCAGATGCTTGATGAGAGCTGCCAACTTAACTATCCGAGACCGAATAAGAAATGATGTTATCAGACATTAAGTGGGATCAACACCTTGTGCCACATTTATTGAAAGACGAAGATCAAGTGGTTTGGCCATCTCACTAGAATGCAACACCATCAACTACCAGCACTAGCCCTAATCAAAGAATATCTGCTACGAGAGCAAGAGGACGTCCCAGTTGAAAATCGATTGACGACTTCAAAAACATTGTACACACACAGAATGACGCTATCCACCGATGGACACTACCCACCAGATGCTGGGGCGTCAGTTATTCCTCCCTACGAAGCCTGACAGCAAAAATGGAAGCTGATGATGATGATGTTAAATCATTACTACTGTATGGATCAGAAACACGGAGACAAACACTATTATAATAAACTACATACATTTATTAATTGGTTAATTGGTGCCTGCGCAGAATAGGGTTGACATGATATGACACAATTATTGAGGTAAAGCTTAGGTCAAGACCGGTTCCAGCGTGTCTAGACATGAGGAAAAGACGTTATTCCTGATAGTAGTTTAACTAGAAAGTTCTTTCTCTGAAACCCGCAAAGTCAACTAAATGTGGGCAGAACTAAAAACACAAGGAAAGGATAATTAGAGACAGATGAATAATATGGGGAGGACACGGATGGAGCTGCAGGAGATAGGATGGTTTGGATTGAGTTGGTTGGGAGTATAGGCTTCATTGGGGGAGAAAAGGGGCAGACGAAGAAGACGGCCACCAACAATATAAAGGTATGGGTTGTCAGATGTTTTGGTTTCCTTTACCTTGCATTCTTGTCTTTACAGTGTATTTAATGTCCGTCTCCTTAACTGTTATACACCAGTTTATTTGCCTTTATCACCACAGGTCCAGTTTGTACAGATC
Source organism: Cepaea nemoralis (assembly GCA_014155875.1). Taxonomy (NCBI): domain Eukaryota; kingdom Metazoa; phylum Mollusca; class Gastropoda; order Stylommatophora; family Helicidae; genus Cepaea; species Cepaea nemoralis. The sequence goes on along the minus strand of JACEFZ010011256.1, from coordinate 103,909 downwards.
AAAGACTCCCCCATACCCAGGCCACATTTCGTTTGCCCCAGTTTCAGCCCAGGACAGTGAACTGCACAGCCTGTCCAGCGACGCGCTCACGGATGACACCATCTCAGTCACAGACAGTAGTGTGTGAGTACATATGGCGTATCGTAGCCAGACAGTAGTGTGCGAGTATATATGGTTTATGTAGCCAGACAGTAGTGTGTGAGTGTATGTGTTGTATCCTAGCCAGACAGTAGTGTGAGAGTATATGTGGTGTATCGTAGCCAGACAGTAGTGTGAGAGTATATGTGTTGATCCGTAGCCAGACAATAGTGTGAGAGTATATGTGGTATATCGTAGCCAGACAATAGTGTGAGAGTATATGTGGTGTATCATAGCCAGACAGTAGTGTGAGAGTATATGTGGTGTATCGTAGCCAGACAGTAGTGTGAGAGTATATGTGTTGATCCGTAGCCAGACAATAGTGTGAGAGTATATGTGGTATATCGTAGCCAGACAATAGTGTGTGAGTATATGTGGTGTATCATAGCCAGACAGTAGTGTGAGAGTATATGTCGTGTATCGTAGCCAGACAGTAGTGTGTGAGTATATGTGGTGTATCATAGCCAGACAGTAGTGTGAGAGTATATGTGGTGTATCGTAGCCAGACAATAGTGTGTGAGTATATGTGTTGTATCATAGCCAGACAGTAGTGTGTGAGTATATGTGTTGTATCATAGCCAGACAGTAGTGTGAGAGTATATGTGGTGTATCGTAGCCAGACAGTAGTGTGTGAGTATATGTGGTGTATCATAGCCAGACAGTAGTGTGAGAGTATATGTGTTGTATCGTAGCCAGACAGTAGTGTGAGAGTATATGTGTTGTATCATAGCCAGACATTAGTGTGAGAGTATATGTGTTGTATCGTAGCCAGACAGTAGTGTGAGAGTATATGTGGTGTATCGTAGCCAGACAATAGTGTGAGAGTATATGTGGTGTATCGTAGCCAGACAGTAGTGTGAGAGTATATGTCATGTATCGTAGCCAGACAGTAGTGTGTGAGTATATGTGGTGTATCATAGCCAGTCAGTAGTGTGAGAGTATATGTGGTGTATTGTAGCCATACTGTAGTGTGAGAGTATATGTGTTGTATCGTAGCCAGACAGTAGTGCGTGGGTATATGTTGTGCATCTAAGCCAGAGTGTAATGCGTGTGTATATGTAGTGTATCCTAGCCAGAAAGTAGCGTGCGAGAGTGCAGTGTGTATCCTCGCCAGACAGTAGCGTTCGAGAGTAGTGTATCCTCACCAGACGGTATCATGCAAGATTGTGAGGTGTATTCTCGTCAGATGGTAAGAAAAAGTAAAGCAACCCCCCCCCCCCCCCCCCGGTCAAGCCTCGCATTCCTTGGGGCCACAGTAAGTGCCGCATTCTTTGAGGCCACAGTAAGTGCCGCATTCCTTGGGGCCACAGTAAGTGCCGCATTCTTTGGGGCCACAGTAAGTGCCGCATTCCTTGGGGCCGCATTCTTTGGGGCCACAGTAAGTGCCGCATTCTTTGGGGCCACAGTAAGTGCCGCATTCTTTGGGGCCACAGTAAGTGCCGCATTCTTTGGGGCCACAGTAAGTGCCGCATTCTTATGGCTTAGGAGTCGCCATAAACGCCGCATTCTAAGAGACATTTTAAGTGTCGAATTTCTAGAAGCCACAATATTTTTAGGGGGATTTAGTAGGTGCCGTATTTCAAAGGGGCCACAGTAAATGCTGTATTTCTATCGGACCACGGTTGTGACCGTCTGTGTCTTATGTTTGTCCCGTTCTTCAGCGCAACTATGTCCGAGTCTTTACTGTCTTTGTGTTTGTTGGTGAAGGCTTGTCACCAACGTCGTTCCAATATGTGCAATCGTGTTCTTGTAAGACAACCCATCAGCACACACACACACACCCTTTCCCCCTTCATACACTTAAAAACCATTGGTTATATACAGCTGCATATAGGGAGAGTGGAAAATACAGGCCCCCCCCCCCCCCCCCCCCCCCTTTCCCTATAAAATAAGGAAAAGAAAAAACATTTTTGTAATGTGTACAATTGTAAGGGCATGACTGGTTCTGAATTCAGGTCTGGCCTTCCGCCAATCTGACAATCCGTGGAAGTGTTTTCAAGATTTTTATTTCCCTACTCGAACCACTTCCCCACCAGTATTCTGTTCGTGTTGCATGCATTAGGACTATAATAACGATCACGCCGGGCAATGGAGAAGCGGCGGGGCGTCGTTTTATCTACCTGGTTTCATTATGTTTCCACCTGCTCGCGTACACTGTAGTCGGCTTTTCTCTCGACTTCAAAGGTAAAGGGAACTGAACATCACCAGCGCTTTTTGCCGGAGAGGCTTAACTGGGATATGAATGGATCGGCATGGTATGGTATGTGTTAGTACACGCAGGCACACGTGACTGTCCTGAACATATATGTGTGTGCCTGAACAGTTATGAGAGAGGGTCTGTCATCATTAACACGCAAAGTAGACTAGGCGTTCGTGTCTCATCGCGGATCTTCATTAAGCATAATCTCTTTCGGTTTTCCTCGGCCTTTTATGTCAGACACTGGTCTTTCCAGTTGTCACGATTTCTTTCAATGCCCCTTCTCTCCCTCTCTTCTCTCCCTCTCTTCTCTCTATCTCTCCCATGCTGTCTGTGTCTACGACCAACACTAGAAGGAAGGAAGATACTGCGCATGTATAAAGCCCCCTCGTCGGTTTTAAACAGAGTTGACCGACACGACACTGCCTAGGTAAACAATTTTTTAAATAATTAGAAAACCAAGTTGTAAAGAAGACGCCGACGTGGCCGAAACGATAAGAGCGCTCGCTCTTAAACTTCCGTTGCTCTGATGGCGAGGATGGCGTTCAGTCCCTACTCCGACATTAAGTTTGACTTAAACATTGGCTTCTCGTAGCAATGACAAACTTCTGAATTTAAAATTGCCTGGAAAATCAACCTGGGGTTGATCGCAACGTCATGCAAAGGACATGCAACGTAATAAAATTCCTATAAAGAATGCTCAGAATGTGTGTGATTCTGGTAGATGCTCATTGGATCCTCCCCATTGTCACGGAATCCTGGCGCTCTGCCGATGACCACCATTTGTGGTCTTTGGGAGGAAACTGGAGCTGTTACAGAAGTGTCCCTGTGTGCGCAGAATGTACCGTAAACAGAAAAACAAACTGATATTCTGGAACTGTTCTATTCGTCTGCCTGCATATGTTCTGTCAATCTCGCAGGTCAACGCCATTTCCTGGTGACCCAGAACTGACGAGGTCAAGGCCACCGTTTAGAAGGTATTGGCGCTGCCACGGGACTTCACCCATGTGACGTCACTGACAAATATTACGCGAAGTTTCCAAATAAAAATTCCAAGGGAAATTAGCGCAAGCTTCGCTGTTGTGTTTTATGTGTGTGTGTGCGTGCGTGCGCGCGCGCGCCTGATTGGGTTACACATATGCGTGGATGTACGAGTTGTGCTAGGTCTTGTGTGTGCGCGCGCGTGCGTGTGTGCGTGCGCGTGCGTGTGTGCGTGCGTGTGTATTGTTGGTTGATGGATGGTTAGACAGACATTTCTGAAATAGTATTTTACGAATATGTTTATATGTCTTTATGTTGTTGATTCATGGATGCTTGCTTGCTTGCATTCGCTGGCTGTGAACTCCAGCGTGAAGTCCTGTATGTCGGATGAAGACATCCTATTGTCCAACATCAGTGTGATGTCATACAGGACCTGGGGTTTGCGTGAGTATCCGTTGTCGCATGTCTGGCTTATTGGTGTGCAGACTGGAGGTTCCTCGCCGTGCAGGCAGATACTCTCCGACTTCGGAGGAGGTTGATGGATGAATAGATATACATTTCTGAAATAGTATTTTACGAATATATTAAGATGAAATCTTCTTCACCGCTTTTTCTCGCCACCCAGGACCCAGTGAGGCTATAGTGATCTCGGAGTCGTACTAGTCTACAAAGGGAACAAAAATCTTGGCACTGGAGATTTCACCTGGACTCACTCACTGTGTCTATTACAGAAAACCCACTATCCACTATGTATCCTCGGCTGCCCGTTAATTTAGTGTTAAAAAAACAAAACAGTTGCATGCCCTTTTACGGGACGTGGCCATATTTATTGGGTGTTTAAGATTTACTCAGTAGTTCTTACTTTCAGTAGTTTGCCATTGCATTCTGAACGAGGGACTCTCATAGCATCCAAATCAAGGAACAGTGATCTGCTCTCAGATCGCCTTGTTGCTGATGTCGAACTCTCGAGCCAGTATGTCCATCCATCCGTCATATGCCATGCCGGAAAGCGTGGGCGGTCATGACTTGCCATTTCACTTAATCACCAGAGTCGTGGACCAGCTCAGTGTTCCTGTCTCGACCATGCCACGTGGCCAGCCATCCAGGCATTTACTTCTCGGTCTTCCCCTTGTTCTGTTCCCTTCGATCTTGCCAGTTGTCACCAAGTTCTCCAGTTCATTTCTTCTCATAACATGTCCAAAAAAGTATGAATGTCTACGTCTTATTTCTCCAATCAATTTACGATTTTCATTTGTTTCCGGTAGTACTTGGTCTTTGGTTTTTCTGTCTGTCCATGGTATCCTTTGCATTTTTCTCAGAGACCACATTTATATAGCCATCAGATGTTTTTTTCAGCTTGACAGCTCATTGTCCAAGTTTCACATCCATACAAAAGTACAGGGTACTTCAATTTTAATTCACCGCAAACAAAGGGAATTCCAGAGCACACGTCATATCCCGGAGTCCCCTTATTCGCGCTGTATCTCGGTGTGCATGACCTTGACCGGAATAACGTTGTCGGTGTGCAGCAAATGGTTTAGTTAGGGTTAGGGTTAGTTACCGTTCGTCGCTCCTTTTTCGCGCCATGACACGCACTAAAAAAACTTTAATTGAACGGAGATCCCCCGCCAGTGCTATATATAGCTGCTAACTACGCTATATATAACTGCTAAGGCTAAATATAGCCTCGTGACGTCTGTTGCGGTGAATTAAAATTGAAGTACCAGTACAGGCTCTATGTAGCACCTCAGCAGTTCAGTCATCCTTATCATCTTCCAATCAAGATTAGTTGGGGGTGGGGGGTTAGTTGACGCTCCAGCGCCCGATAATCTGGCATTGGATAGTGTCATTCCGTCTGCTTATACAATATCTTTGATGTGGTCAATCCATTTCCTTTTCGGGCGTCCTCTTGCTCTCGTATCAGATCTTCTTTGATGTAGCGCCAGTGCTGGTAACTAACTGATAGTGTTGCATTAAAACACGATGGCCAAACCATTTGATCTTCTGCCTTTTAAATATCTGTGGCACAAGATGTTAGTCCCATTGTCTGTCAGATAACATCATTTCTTACTTGGTCTCTGATAGTTGGAAGGTTTTCTCAAGCATCTCATCTCAACAGGTGTTGATTTTGTCTAAGTACGATTTGGATACTGTCCCAGCTGACAATGGTAGCATAGGGTTCGTTGGTGTGAATATGCTATTTATATCTGTCGTTTTGCGGACATAGGTATATTTTGATGTTCTACTAGTACTACGGGTGATAGTTGATGTGTTAGCACATACTTTTTGGCATTTGATGTGGATTTCTCTGTCTATTATTTGTTAATTCAGTATCAGAAAATGTTTTACGTGCCGTCTCTATAGATTACACCAGTAAGGTTAACTGCGTTAAAGCTATGACAATGCAATGAATCGTGGCAAACACAAGAAGTAGTCAGGCTCAGCTTTCAAGAACACGATCACAAATAACCGGACGTTGCCGCGAAAAGCCTTCTTCCGCAAACAGAAGCGACAAAAAAATTAAACTCAGACATACTACGTAAACAAATACAATAAAAGGGGGCGGGGCGGATAAATTGAAGTGATCGTTAAGCACGCTCTCTACTTTAGGTTGGTCCTGTTATTTTTAGGGTATCAAGATAAAGAATTGTTTATTTTAATAATTAAAATATAAACGAATCTAAAGTGAGATGGAACTGACACGCGGAGACAGGGAAAACATGTAAACAAAAACTATGCAACGTGTCCCATAGAACGGTATTTACGTAGCTCAACTTGTCGGAGGATAATGTTTGTGAAGTGTGTCCTTAAAACATGTTCTAAACACTAGAACGCACATACACACATGGAAGGAGAGTTTGAATTCTTTGTGTATAAGAACATAATGGCAGGAGATAGATGATGGGGGAGTTTGAAATGAGAGAGAGAGAGAGCGCATTTTTTGCTGGTAAGAACATAATGAAAGGATAGCAACAGAGAGAAGGAAGGGAAGGGTGGGGTTAAATTGTTTGCATGTAAGAATACAATGAAAGGATAGATAGAGAGAAAGAGAACATGAGAGAGAGAGAGAGAGAGAGCATATTTTGCTTGTAAGAACACAATGCAAGGATAGCAATAGAGAGAGACAAGGAAGGAAGGGGAGGGAGAGTTACATTGAAAGGATAGAGAGTGAGAGAGAGCATGTTTGCTTGTAAGAACATGAGGAAAGAAGAGCGAGATTGTATATAAGGACAATGAAATGATAGTGACAGAGATTATATTCTTTTCATGTAGAACCATAATAAGAGAGAGAGAGAGAGAGAGAGAGAAAGTAGAAAGACAGAGGAAGAGAGAGAGAGAGAGTAGAAAGACAGAGAGAGAGTAGAAAGACATAGAGACAGACAGACAGAGTAAAAAAGACATAGGGAAAGACATAGTAGAAAGACAGGGAGAGAGAGGGTAGAAAGACAGAGGGAGAAAGAGAGTAGAAAGACAGGGGGAGAGACCAATAGAGTAAGAGGGTTGAAAGAGAATGAGATAGATTTAATTATTTGCTTGTAGGAACATATTGAGAGAAGGAGAAAAAAAAGTCTTATATTTGCGTAATCAGCTGTTTATATAAGAGAGTGAAATTGAAACAAGTGGACATTAAACAATCATAGTGAGAACAGAGAGAGAGAGAGAGAGAGAGAGATCAAGAAGTTACATACGTATAGCTTGTGATTGCCTGACACTGTGTGACGAGGCGGTTTGGATGCGTTGTTGATGTTTAGAAATCTGGACAAACAGATGAAAGCCACGGCGCCTCAGATGTTTCAATTAATAGGCAACCCCAGTTACAAAGGGAACTGCAGTCGGGGGAAAGTTCCTGCTTTTCTTCATGTCGGACATCGTTAATTGTACGTTGTTGAAACTGTTTGATCCTTGCTTTGATTGATGTCGGCGCAGGGCGCTTTGAAGTTCCTTTGATCACTTCAGGCGTGCCAATGACATGTTCTCTTTTAAGACATACAAAAAGGAGGGTTGTGAGGGGGTATGTAAGAGGAGGGAAAGATATGGAGAGGAAATGAAACATCAAAACCCAACTCTTTTGTTGTCATCATTTGTTTTGTTTCGGGGCTGGCGGTTTAAGTGAAAATTATGTTCGAACTGGGAAAGAAAACGGACATCTTTAAGTGTTTCAAGATCAGGAGACAAAAGGCTCAGATCATGGCGCACGCATTCGCACACACGCATGTTAATCACGCAGGGCTCAGGCTGTGGCTTGTCAGAATCCGCGGCTTGGTTTGACAATTGCAATGTTGATTTCCAACGCTTTTTGCTCTAGTCCTTTCGTGTACTTCTTAGGTACGCCCATTATCTCGGCAGCTAGAGGACTCCTGTCTGTCTGTCTGTTGGGTGGGTGGGTGCATACGTGCGCGCTAGCGCTGGTGGGCGGGCAGGTATGTTTGTGTGCGTGTTTTCATATATGCATGTATGTGCATATATGTATGTGCATATATGTAAGTACTTGTGTGTATGTAAGGATAGTAGGTGTATACATACACAGGCTCCTTTATCCCCCTCTCCGCCACCAAAATTAAGACAGCGAACAGACATATAGATGTGATTTAAATAAAAGGAACATGAATGTTATACTATAAAGGCATTTGGGTGCTTTCAGTATGGCAGTGGTATTGTGAGAGTACAGACTAAATGAACGGTTAGAACCGAGATAAATAAGACATGTTTGTCACACTACTTATTTACCAGAGATCATCATCATCATCATCATCATCATCAACAGTGCCCGGCCAAATGACCTACGCTTCATATATCTGCTTAAGTCCCCATCCCTGATGTTCCGGAGCAGTTCCATTGATGTAGCGCCCCCTCCCCCCTCATACCAGTCTGAAGTCACCCAGCATCATTGATCTCCGTCCGTCTCTGCCACGTCTGCCACTGATATTTCCTCTTCTCATTATAAGGCCACAGAACGTTGTCTCCTTCTTATAGTTGTATATAATGTTCTACTTTCATTATTAATCTTTCCCAGGCATTCGGTGTTTAGTAACTTTTGGCATTTAAGGTGTTCGCAACATTCTTCTCAGAATTGAGTTGAGTTGAGCTAAGAAACGATATCATTGCACTCAGGACATTCCCACACGTGCTCCGTCCTCTCGTTAAACAGCCAGCGAAGAGTCATACTGCTAATGGTTTCAACTGCCGTGTGATTGAAAGTTCTCCTGGTCTTCCCTCTCAGTTTTGAGATTCGTCCAGAGCCCCTGCCGATCCCCCGCCATATAATTTTTCCATATACTGGTGTTCAGTCTGTTCCACCGCTTTCTCCACCTGGTCCCATAGGCACCTGACCACCTCTCCCTTGTCCATAGGTAATTACCACGAGAGGTGCATTCCCAGCCAGACTATCAGCCTGGGCTTCCCCCGCACTCCCGTATTACCATGGCAGAAAATTCATACAATTCTCACATTCTGTGACCTCTGAGGCGAGGCAAGCCATTTTACACGAAACATTCCTTTCTCCACCTTACTAAGCATACTCCCATGTCCAACCATCGGAAGGCTGCTGTTACTGCATCCACCTCCATTCTCATGCTAGAAGTTGTAGTCTCATACGCCATACTCTTCTTTTTTTAATCATCCTCCATTAGCATTGGCAATGAATCCCCAGCCACTACGCCTGTTTCTCACCACTGATCCATCGGTGTAGATCACTATGTCACCTTGATCAGTTGTTGCACTTCAAACTCTGTGGGGCCTGCTGCCCATTCTCTGAACTCATGACCCAGTGTGACTATTACCTTGTGCCAGTCCGACATGTCCTCAGGTACTTTTACCCACTTTTTTTTTCCACTATTAATGTTTTCTATTTCACACACCTAGCTGCTGATAGATATTTCTGGTGCCATCCAGGACCTGCCTCTTCTCAGTCTGTGACCCTTGACCATATCAGTGGCTTCATGCAGGGGGGTGATCACTGTCTGCCGCGACTCTCAAGTACCATTTGGCTTGAAGGACCATGTGCCCATCCACAATTGTTGGTAGTGCGAGGATATGCCTCATACATATAATTGATGTGTCCTTTGTGCACCACAGGATCACCCGCATTCTGTATGCTCTCCAACCTTTCCAGATGGCTCATTGATACTGTCAGTATCCCCCAAACCACACCCAATGGCTGAAATTATTAACTGCTGAAAGAGTATGTAAAGCATCCTCTGCTCTACCCGGTTGCTGCCATCATCCTCAATGCATACAGTAAGTCCCTTTCCAGTCTTCAACCACCAAATCCTCCACATGATCCTTAAAAGACATAAATTACTTTAGGTTGTCTGAATCCTGAGACAGGGTTTGCATCTATCAGGGTTAGGTTGGTGTAAAGACTTCTCTCCTGATAGGGTACCCAAGTATCATCTCGACTGTTGCAGAGCTCTCCTTCCCTTCCCCAAGCTTAGAAACCATTGGAGCATGCACGACCAGCACTGCAACTTCACATCTGCAGACAGGCATATAAACATGTAACCAGATCATGTGTTAGCACAGGACGTGTGTGTAAACTAGATGAAACTTTATGTAAGTATTCTGATGTGGATAACAGTCTCCTAATTTTGAAATGTTGTCTGGGCAGTCTACATCTCAGCCAGTTTTTAAAATAACAGTCAGGTATTACTGTGCACATGGGACCTTCTAGTTTTGGGTCCTTGTCAAAGAAGGCTAAACATCCGATTCCTTACCACAGGATCACAGAGGAATATAGTATCCTCTAGTTCCTCATTTTGTATTTATGAATTAGCACATACACCATAACCCAAGCCACTCTGTTCCAAACTGTAGTAAATGTTGTCATGAATTAGCACACACACCATAACCCAAGCTACTCTGTTCCAGACTGTAGTAAATATCATGCGAATTAGCGCACAACATTATAACCAAGCACTCTGTTCCAGACGTAGTAAATGTTGTCATGAATTAGCACACACACATAACCAAGCTACTCTGTTCCAGACTGTAGTAAATATCAGAATTAGCGCACACATTATAACCAAGCCACTCTGTTCCAGACTGTAGTAAATGTGTCATGACTTAGCACACACACCATAACCAAGCTACTCTGTTCCAGACTGTAGTAACATATCATGAATTAGCGCACACATTATAACCCAAGCCACTCTGTTCCAGACTGTAGTAAATGTTGTCATGAATTAGCACACACACCATAACCCAAGCTACTCTGTTCCAGACTGTAGTAAATATCATGAATTAGCGCACACATTATAACCCAAGCCACTCTGTTCCAGACTGTAGTAAATGTTGTCATGAATTAGCACACACACACAACCCAAGCCACTCTGTTCCAGACTGTAGTAAATGTTATGAATTAGCGCATCATTATAACCCAAGCGCTCTGTTCCAGACTGTAGTACATGTTGTCATGAATTAGCACACACACCATAACCCAAGCCACTCTGTTCCAGACTGTAGTAAATGTTGTCATGAATTAGCACACACACCATAACCCAGCTACTCCTGTTCCAGACTGTAGTAAATATCATGAATTAGCGGCACACATTATAACCCAGCCACTCTGTCCAGACTGTAGTAAATGTTGTCATGAATTAGCACACACACCATAACCCAAGCTACTCTGTTCCAGACTGTAGTAAATATCATGAATTAGCGCACACATTATAACCCAAGCCACTCTGTTCCAGACTGTAGTAAATGTTGTCATGAATTAGCACACACACCATAACCCAAGCCACTCTGTTCCAGACTGTAGTAAATGTTGTCATGAATTAGCACACACACCATAACCCAAGCCACTCTGTTCCAAACTGTAGTAAATGTTGTCATGAATTAGCACACACACCATAACCCAAGCTACTCTGTTCCAGACTGTAGTAAATATCATGAATTAGCGCACACATTATAACCCAAGCCACTCTGTTCCAGACTGTAGTAAATGTCATGAATTAGCGCACACATTATAACCCAAGCCACTCTGTTCCAGACTGTAGTAAATGTTGTCATGAATTAGCACACACACCATAACCCAAGCCACTCTGTTCCAGACTGTAGTAAATGTCATGAATTAGCGCACACATTATAACCCAAGCACTCTGTTCCAGACTGTAGTAAATGTTGTCGTGAATTAGCACACACACCATAACCCAAGCCACTCTGTTCCAGACTGTAGTAAATATTGTAATGAATTAGCACACACACCATAACCCAAGCTACTCTGTTCCAGACTGTAGTAAATGTCATGAATTAGCGCACACATTATAACCCAAGCCACTCTGTTCCAGGACGGTAGTAAATGTTGTCATGAATTAGCACACACGCCATAACCCAGCCACTCTGTTCCAGACTGTAGTAAATGTCATGAATTAGCGCACACATTATAACCCAAGCCACTCTGTTCCAGACTGTAGTAAATGTTGTCGTTGAATTTAGCACACACACCATAACCCAAGCTACTCTGTTCCAGACTGTAGTAAATGTCATGAATTAGCGCACACATTATAACCCAAGCCACTCTGTTCCAGACTGTAGTAAATGTTGTCGTGAATTAGCACACACACCATAACCCAAGCCACTCTGTTCCAGACTGTAGTAAATATTGTAATGAATTAGCACACACATTATAACCCAAGCCACTCTGTTCCAGACTTTAGTAAATGTTGTCATGAATTAGCACACACACCATAACCCAAGCCACTCTGTTCCAGACTGTAGTAAATGTTGCCATGAATTAGCACACACACCATAACCCAAGCCACTCTGTTCCAGACTGTAGTAAATATTGTAATGAATTAGCACACACATTATAACCCAAGCCACTCTGTTCCATACTTTAGTAAATGTTGTCATGAATTAGCACACACACCATAACCCAAGCCACTCTGTTCCAGACTGTAGTAAATGTTGTCATGAATTAGCACACACATTATAACCCAAGCCACTCTGTTCCAGACTTTAGTAAATGTTGTCATGAATTAGCACACACGCCATAACCCAAGCCACTCTGTTCCAGACTGTAGTAAATGTTGCCATGAATTAGCACACACACCATAACCCAAGCTACTCTGTTCCAGACTGTAGTAAATGTCATGAATTAGCGCACACATTATAACCCAAGCCACTCTGTTCCAGACTGTAGTAAATGTTGTCGTGAATTAGCACACACACCATAACCCAAGCTACTCTGTTCCAGACTGTAGTAAATGTCATGAATTAGCGCACACATTATAACCCAAGCCACTCTGTTCCAGACTGTAGTAAATGTTGTCGTGAATTAGCACACACACCATAACCCAAGCCACTCTGTTCCAGACTGTAGTAAATATTGTAATGAATTAGCACACACATTATAACCCAAGCCACTCTGTTCCAGACTTTAGTAAATGTTGTCATGAATTAGCACACACACCATAACCCAAGCCACTCTGTTCCAGACTGTAGTAAATGTTGCCATGAATTAGCACACACACCATAACCCAAGCCACTCTGTTCCAGACTGTAGTAAATATTGTAATGAATTAGCACACACATTATAACCCAAGCCACTCTGTTCCATACTTTAGTAAATGTTGTCATGAATTAGCACACACACCATAACCCAAGCTACTCTGTTCCAGACTGTAGTAAATGTCATGAATTAGCGCACACATTATAACCCAAGCCACTCTGTTCCAGACTGTAGTAAATGTTGTCGTGAATTAGCACACACACCATAACCCAAGCCACTCTGTTCCAGACTGTAGTAAATATTGTAATGAATTAGCACACACATTATAACCCAAGCCACTCTGTTCCAGACTTTAGTAAATGTTGTCATGAATTAGCACACACACCATAACCCAAGCCACTCTGTTCCAGACTGTAGTAAATGTTGCCATGAATTAGCACACACACCATAACCCAAGCCACTCTGTTCCAGACTGTAGTAAATATTGTAATGAATTAGCACACACATTATAACCCAAGCCACTCTGTTCCATACTTTAGTAAATGTTGTCATGAATTAGCACACACACCATAACCCAAGCCACTCTGTTCCAGACTGTAGTAAATGTTGTCATGAATTAGCACACACATTATAACCCAAGCCACTCTGTTCCAGACTTTAGTAAATGTTGTCATGAATTAGCACACACGCCATAACCCAAGCCACTCTGTTCCAGACTGTAGTAAATGTTGCCATGAATTAGCACACACACCATAACCCAAGCCACTCTGTTCCAGACTGTAGTAAATGTTGTCATGAATTAGCGCACACATTATAACCCAAGCCACTCTGTTCCAAACTGTAGTAAATGTTGTCATGAATTAGCACACACCATAACCCAAGCCACTCTGTTCCAAACTGTAGTAAATGTTGTCATGAATTAGCACACACACCATAACCCAAGCCACTCTGTTCCAGACTGTAGTAAATGTTGTCATGAATTAGCGCACACATTATAACCCAAGCCACTCTGTTCCAGACTAGTAAATGTTGTCATGAATTAGCACACACACCATAACCCAAGCCACTCTGTTCCAAGCTGTTGTAAATGTTGTCATGAATTAGCACACACACCATAACCCAAGCCACTCTGTTCCAGACTGTAGTAAATGTTGTCATGAATTAGCACACACATTATAACCCAAGCCACTCTGTTCCAGACTGTAGTAAATGTTGTCATGAATTAGCACACACACCATAACCCAAGCCACTCTGTTCCAAGCTGTTGTAAATGTTGTCATGAATTAGCACACACACCATAACCCAAGCCACTCTGTTCCAAGCTGTAGTAAATGTTGTCATGAATTAGCACACACACCATAACCCAAGCCACTCTGTTCCAAGCTGTAGTAAATGTTGTCATGAATTAGCGCACACATTATAACCCAAGCCACTCTGTTCCAGACTGTAGTAAATGTTGTCATGAGTTGTGCAGTGTCATCACTTGCTTATTGTATATTTCAGAGATGGATGCTCCCACCTCCTCGTCAAAAAGCCCCACAGGAAAGCAGTGATGAAGACCCTTACTTCTCAGAATAGGGACTTTCGGATAGATCCACAGACACAGTTTATACCTGTAAGTGCCCAGTGTAGTCTGTTTGAGAGTTGTGACCATGTTGTGAAGGTGTAATGCAATTGTCATCTTCATGTTGTCATCATATGCACTACTTGATGGCATAGGTCATGATTTCTGTTCATTGTCCATAGTGTCTGTTGTTCTGCTTATGATATTATTCTGCATCATTTTGTCATTCAGTCCAGTGTAATTTCATTACACTTTCACATGACTCTACCACCATCACCATACAACCAACACCACCACCACCACCATCACCATCACCAGTTTCTCAGTTCTTTTCATTATCGTTATCTAGGGAAGGAGAAGAGCCCCCTTAAATATTGACTGGTTGCATATCTTGTTTGTTCCTTTCCTGAGCACTTGTTCAGGATTGGTTGCATTTTGCAGCTAAGGTTTTCTGCAGCATGGCATGACAGGGTATTTAGGCACACATGAAACCCACTTTAGTTACCTCTTGTAGCACATTTGGTAGTTTATGGTGTTACTGTTCTTTGATTCTTTTATGGATCTTGATAACACAGGGAGGGACGTTTCACATTTGCAGCCACAGTAAGTCTTACTTGCCTTTTCTAGGTGTTCTCTTTATGCCAGTTTCTGTCGCTGACCATTTTGAAGTTAAACAAATTAGAGAACAGTTAAAACACAATCCAGACTAGCATTTTCTTCTGCTATGTTATTATTTTATAAATATTAATTATTTTTTAATGTCTAAATGCAGTCATTACAATTAAAAATGCTCTGTTCTTAATAGGTAAAAACATATTTACTCACTTAGTTTATCTTTTTTTTTTTTTTTTGAGAGAGAGAGAAGGGGCGAGAGAACAGGGGTTAGGTTCAGTGATGCGTTGAGTTTAGATGAATGCAGAAGCAGGTTGAAAGCATTTGGAATGAATCATGAAAATAAGTCCTTGGAAAAAGGAAACAAAAACATAAAGCCACCTTTAACAAAATAGAAGAAAGGAACAAATAGAAAAGCAGATTTAAACATCTAAACAAGAACTACTAAAGTTAGAGCCCATGAAAACTACATAGAGGTAATAAAGAATTTGGGAGCCAGGATAGTCCATTGGCTAACCACTTGCTTGCCAGTCATGGGTTCATATTTAGTCAACCCCCAGCATATTTTTTGGCTGTTTGTAATTTCTGGGCAAGTTTACATTCAGTAGTTTGACATTGCTTTCTGAATGACCAGTACTCATACCTTTGTATCCGGGAAGGTTAACCCGGTCAACAAATGCCCGCAGAAGTTGGATGTGTCGGCCTAATGGCGCAAGAACGCAGCTCTGCTGTAAACAGGCACAACGCAGTCACATCCGGAAAAAAAAATCCGGATGAACGCAGAAGAAGAAGAAGAAGATACCTTTGTATGGGAACCAACACAAGGCAGTCTGCTTCCAAATCGCAGCAACTATGTTTTGAACCCAGTATGCAGGATTATGAATTGCCTCCTTAATCTCTTCACCACAGTGCTGGTGGAACTCTTAAAGGGTTGGGAAATACGCTGGTCCAGACGGTATCCCTGCAGAAGCTATTAAAGCCAATATCCACACCTCAGTTAAACTACTGCATAAAATATATGACAGAGTCTAGGAAGCTGAAGGAATACCAGCAGGCTGGAGAGAAAGATATTTGCTGAAGCTGCCAAAGAAATTGAAAATGCAGGAGTGTGAAGATTATACAAGAATAATGCTTTTGTCTATTTTATTTCGCTGACTGTGGTAAAGGGGTTGTGAATGCAATCTATATACTCCAGCATACCGTGTTTGAAATATAGCTGCGGGCGATTTGGAAGCAGACCACCTTGCGTTCGTTTCCATACAATGGTATGAGTGCCAGTCGTTCAGAAAGCAATGGCAAACTACTGAACGTAAACTTGCCCTGGAATCACAAAAAGCCAAACAATGCTGGAGTTGACTGCTGCGTGCTGTATAAAGGAAATGTAGCTAACTTTAGGGACATAAAATGCATAGTTCTTCATGAATGAAGACTAATAGATATGTATGGTCATTTAGGACCTATCCTGCATTGAGGGATAACAAGTAGAAGGAGACAAAACTATTCCTGAATAACAAAAAGCTCTTGTGATTAACAATGTGACAAAACATAAAATGATTTTTACATTATCTGCAGTTCCCAAATCCTGTGAGTATGACGACAGATGTTAGCGGTAATGCCACAGCTGTGCCCTCATCCGTGTCGTTATTTTCAGCACCAATTAACAGGCTGTTCCTAGGTTTATGAATGTTTTATGGTTGCAGGGCATCAGGGCATGAAGTTTTACCAGGCTTATAAAAACGCCATGGACAAAAGAATTATCATAGCAGATAATTACCAATAAGTTAACTGCACCTCAGCGCACTGCACATGTGCAATGTTCGTGCTGAATGGCACCAGCTGGAGATGAGCTTTCGATGCCTCATCTTGTGAGAGGCATTGTTGGAGTTATGGCTGTGTGAAAGCCACCTTTGATTGAGAATATTAATAGTGCATTAACAATACCACCGCTGGCCATGGTAATTGGTGTCAGTTGCAAATGAACAGTTGGGCTTCAGAATAGCATTTCTTTGCCTGTGGATAATGTCACATTTATGTGAGGCTGCAGTGTGAATTTTCTGAAAGGTGAAAAAGTGAATCCATTTATAGAGGATCACATACATAAGATAACAAACAATATATAGGATAATGGTTTATATAGTATGAAGGTATAAGTCACTTGATTAAAAAAACCACATGGACACAAGCAACAACAACAAAATCAACATTTAACAGCATGAAATATAAAATTATACTACAAATTCCTATGAAGAATGTGAGAAGTATGAATTACATATATCTTGATGAAAATCATGAATATACAAACTGTATGATATAACATGATAATAGCCTGTATTCCAGTATTATGTCAGCAGAAGGATTAAATAAAATGTAATTTGTTAACAATCAACATTCACAGTTTGGCAGATAAACTACTGTTTCTTTTTTCAATTTCTCCCATGTTTGAAATCATATTATAGGAAAAGGACCCTTCCCCAAGCAATGAGGAGTATTGGGTATTTAGTGCCCGCTCCATATTTTTGTAGGCAAATTAGCTTTCGATGGGCAATGAGGTCAGTATCATGCCTACCACCTTTACTTTCCAGGATATTTCCTGGCACCCATTTTAGGCTGAATTGACGTGGAGCCCTGGTCAGTTTAAAAACAAATCCCAACCTCAAGGGAGATTGGTATACATGACCACCGGACCAACAGGCAAGTGTGCTGGCCACTGCTGGTATACATGACCACCATGCCAACAGGCAATTGTGCTGGCCACTGCTGGTATACATGACCACTGGACCAACAGGCAAGTGTACTGGCCACTACTGGTATACATGGCCACTGGACCAACAGGCACAACGGACAAGTGTGCTGGACACTGCTGGTATACATGGCCACTGGACCAACAGGCACAACGGACAAGTGTGCTGGACACTGCTGGTATACATGACCACTGGACCAACAGGCACAACGGACAAGTGTGCTGGCCACTGCTGGTATACATGGCCACTGGACCAACAGGCACAACGGGCAAGTGTGCTGGCCACTGCTGGTATACATGGCCACTGGACCAACAGGCACAACGGGCAAGTGTGCTGGCCACTGCTGGTATACATGGCCACTGGACCAACAGGCACAATGGGCAAGTGTGCTGGACACTGCTGGTATACATGGCCACTGGACCAACAGGCACAACGGACAAGTGTGCTGGCCACTGCTGGTATACATGGCCACTGGACCAACAGGCAAGTCTGCTGGCCACTACTGGTATACATGACCACCGGACCAACAGGCAAGTGTGCTAGCCACTACTGGTATACATGACCACCGGACCAACAGGCAAGTGTGTTGGCCATTGCTGGTATACATGACCACCATGCCAACAGGCACAACGGACAAGTGTGCTGGCCACTGCTGGTATACATGACCATCGGACCAACAGGCAAGTGTGCTGGTTACTGCTGGTATACATGACCACCATGCCAACGGACAAGTGTGCTGGCCACTGCTGGTATACATGACCACCGGACCAACAGGCAAGTGTGCTGGCCACTGCTGGTATACATGACCACCATGCCAACAGGCAAGTGTGCTGGCCACTGCTGGTATACATGACCACCATGCCAACAGGCAAGTGTGCTGGCCACTGCTGGTATACATGACCACCATGCCAACAGGCAAGTGTGCTGGCCACTGCTGGTATACATGACCACCGGACCAACAGGCAAGTGTGCTGGCCACTGCTGGTATACATGACCACCGGACCAACAGGCAAGTGTGCTGGCCACTGCTGGTATACATGACCACCATGCCAACAGGCAAGTGTGCTGGCCACTGCTGGTATACATGACCACCGGACCAACAGGCAAGTGTGCTGGCCACTGCTGGTATACATGACCACCATGCCAACAGGCAAGTGTGCTGGCCACTGCTGGTATACATGACCACTGGACCAACAGGCAAGTGTGCTGGCCACTGCTGTTATACATGACCACCATGCCAATGGGCAAGTGTGCTGGCCACTGCTGGTATACATGACCACCGGACCAACAGGCAAGTGTGCTGGCCACTGCTGGTATACATGACCACCAGACCAACGGGCAAGTGTGCTGGCCACTGCTGGTATACATGACCACCGGACCAACAGGCAAGTGTGCTGGCCACTACTGGTATACATGACCACCATGCCAACGGGCAAGTGTGCTGGCCACTGCTGTTATACATGACCACCATGCCAATGGGCAAGTGTGCTGGCCACTGCTGGTATACATGACCACCAGACCAACAGGCAAGTGTGCTGGCCACTGCTGGTATACATGACCACCGGACCAACAGGCAAGTGTGCTGGCCACTGCTGGTATACATGACCACCGGACCAACAGGCAAGTGTGCTGGCCACTACTGGTATACATGAGCACCATGCCAACGGGCAAGTGTGCTGGCCACTGCTGGTATACATGACCACCGGACCAACAGGCAAGTGTGCTGGCCACTGCTGGTATACATGACCACCGGACCAACAGGCACAACAGGCAAGTGTGCTGGACACTACTGGTATACATGACCACCGGACCAACAGGCAAGTGTGCTGGCCACTACTGGTATACATGACCACCATGCCAACAGGCAAGTGTGCTGGCCACTGCTGGTATACATGACCACCATGACAATGGACAAGTGTGCTGGCCACTGCTGGTATACATGACCACCGGACCAACAGGCAAGTGTGCTGGCCACTGCTGGTATACATGACCACCGGACCAACGGGCAAGTGTGCTGGCCACTGCTGGTATACATGACCACCGGACCAACAGGCAAGTGTGCTGGCCACTGCTGGTATACATGACCACCGGACCAACAGGCACAACAGGCAAGTGTGCTGGACACTACTGGTATACATGACCACCGGACCAACAGGCAAGTGTGCTGGCCACTGCTGGTATACATGACCACCGGACCAACAGGCAAGTCTGCTGGCCACTACTGGTATACATGACCACCGGACCAACAGGCAAGTCTGCTGGCCACTACTGGTATACATGACCACCGGACCAACAGGCAAGTGTGCTGGCCACTGCTGTTATACATGACCACCATGACAATGGACAAGTGTGCTGGCCACTGCTGGTATACATGACCACCATGACAATGGACAAGTGTGCTGGCCACTGCTGTTATACATGACCACCATGACAATGGACAAGTGTGCTGGCCACTGCTGGTATACATGACCACCATGCCAACAGGCAAGTGTGCTGGCCACTGCTGGTATACATGACCACCATGCCAACAGGCAAGTGTGCTGGCCACTGCTGGTATACATGACCACCATGCCAACAGGCAAGTGTGCTGGCCACTGCTGGTATACATGACCACCATGCCAACAGGCAAGTGTGCTGGCCACTGCTGGTATACATGACCACCGGACCAACGGGCAAGTGTGCTGGCCAATGCTGGTATACATGACCACCATGCCAATGGGTAAGTGTGCTGGCCACTGTTGTTATACATGACCACCATGCCAACAGGCAAGTGTGCTGGCCACTGCTGGTATACATGACTACCATGCCAACAGGCAAGTGTGCTGGCCACTGCTGTTATACATGACTACCATGCCAACAGGCAAGTGTGCTGGCCACTGCTGGTATACATGATCACCGGACCAATAGGCAAGTGTGCTGGCCACTGCTGGTATACATGACCACCGGACCAACAGGCAATTGTGCTGGCCACTGCTGGTATACATGACCACTGGACCAACAGGCAAGTGTGCTGGCCACTGCTGGTATACATGACCACTGGACCAACAGGCACAACGGGCAAGTGTGCTGCCCACTGCTGGTATACATGACCAACGGGCACAACGGGCAAGTGTGCTGGCCACTGCTAGTATACATGACCAACGGGCAAGTGTCCTGGCCACTGCTGGTGTACATGACCACCGAACCAACAGGCACTACGGGCAAGTGTGCTGTCCACTACTGGTATACATGACTACCGGACCAACAGGCAAGTGTGCTGGCCACTGCTGGTATACATGGCCACCTGACCAAAGGGCAAGTGTGTTGCAACCATTGCTCGTGTCATGTCTGGCTGCTACTGATTAGCATGATCTTGTAGTATTTATGTTGGTTCCTTGGAAGACCAGATGTTGACACTGCAGTGACTGATAACTATACAGTATCCCAGCTTCATTCTATTTTCATTGTATTTTTTCAAATCGTGGCATCGTACTATTGCTGATGTGTACTAAGTGAGTTTTATTTTCTGGGCTGAGGAAAAAATACCACTTGTCAAGGCAGATTCCATGTAGTATATTGGCTAGGATTGGGAAATAAAAAAAAGCACTGAAGCCTTACTGGGGATCAGATGTCCCACAGTGTGTTAGAGAGGCATTCTTGCCCCTCCAGTGACCTGCTGCCTAAAGGGTTGTGTTTCAGCTCCTAAAGAAACTATACCACATAAACAACTAACCCTTTTAATCCCTGAAATATTGAAACAGGACTTCATAACACATCTTTGATGTCTGTAACCAGTCTTCTGGCTCTGTTGTAGAAGACAACAAATATTAGTTAAGCTCGGTAAAATGACTCCAGATCTTCCGTTATAACAGAGCAGATTGATCACTTGAACATAGTTTTATTTTGTTTCTTATGATCACTAACATGTACAGTTTTAATGATTTTTTTTGATTACTACAGTTTCTATGTTTTCATTTTTGTAAATCACTAGATTATATAGAGTTCTAATTAATAGTTCTTTTTTTTTTTTACTCTGGTCTATATAAACACAGAAGTCACAAACAATATGTTGCAAGATTTTTTGCCAGGCATATTTCTCAGCATCTTGTCAGGTACATACTGCAGAGTGATTTATCATTTCAGTGAATAAATGAGTTATTTTGGCCAAAATACTTCAAAATCAGTCACTGATATTGTTCGAATATGGAGAATTTGTTATCCGCATGGTAAGCGCAAATTTAAAATAGGGTCGTTCTGTGTGCACAAAAACGTGATATTTAACACTGCAGTATGCACCTGGCGAGATGCAGTGAAATATGCCAGGCAATAAATCATGCATGCAACCTACTGTTTGTGACTTGTGTGTTAAAATTCACTACATTATATAAGTTCTCATTTGTGTCTGATGACCACAGCGAACAGAGCATGCTCCAGAGGACAGAAAAGTTGCAGAAGTTGACCCTGAAAGATTTGCTGCTCTTGTGATAGATAAACTCAACAGATTGTCAGAAGAGGCAGAGAGCTCTGCCAGAAATGAAGAAAAATTACGAAGCATCAGCAGTAGTGAGGTAAGTGGAGTGATGCATCAGGCAGAGAGAATATACATTAAATATTTTAGTGATAATTATAGATTAAGGTCTGTTTTGAGGAAGTAGCATTGATAGTAGTAATTAAGTTATGCTCAAAAGAATGGAATCAGAATGATAACAAGAATTGAGAGGTGAAAGACATGTAGATAAGGGTGTGCAGCATAATACTTATCTTGGAAATAGATTGTTTAATACCACACTTCAGCTTTATGATTACATTTTCACATTATTTTTATGATTAGTTGGCTGTTTCTTTTTGCATTTGTTTCAAATGTATTCATAGTGCCTTATTTGTTTGCATATATTTAGATTTTCCTGCAGGTATTGTTATGGCAAATGAGTTAAAATAGAGATTTCCTGCAGCAGTTGTTGAGTTAGTGATTTATAATAGCATTCAGCTGTTTCAGACACCAAGTTGCAATAGGTAATCAGCCGTCCATGTAGAAGCAAGTTGGATAAGGCAAAGACAATCCTAAAACAATAAACTAAAAGCAATTTTTAAGCAGGCAAACACATTCCTAGAACAATCTATGAAAAAAACAAGTGGGGAAATAAAAATTGAGATCACAGACCTACGCAGGAAGCCAAAGAAGATTGATAAACCAACACAGAACTGGCGTCGTTAGCCGCTACACGCTGCAGGATTTGCTGAGGAGGGGATCCGAGCACTTATGGACTGAATGGTTCGATGTGCAATGAGGATGATCTGTCGACTAACTAACTAACTAACTAACTATGTTGGTGCGATGCTTGTACATTGCCCAGTCTGCTTTCTTGTTGTTCCACCTCAAGTGGGTGCTGCCCTCACTTACAAACTAATTTTCTACAGTTAGAAAGACTAGCTGATGGTCACTGCCACGAAGTTGTTTCCCAGCAATTCGTGTAATGTTCCACTCCTGGTCTGGTGAATGAAAAGTCAGGTCAGGTGTAGTTGTAGTGTGCCATGATCGGAGTAGAAAGTATGTGGGTCAGACCACTTGTTAATCAAGATGAATCTATTCTCATCCTGCCAGTCTTCTAGTCTCTCTCCTCTCTGGTCCATGTGATCATAGCCCCAGCTCTGCGAGTGGCTGTTGAAATCGCCACACACAATCATTAGTTCTTTAAAGGTAGTGTGTCCAGTGCCAGCGGGCGGTCACTTGGACAGTAGTAATTGATCAGGTCTGTAGTAGGTCTGTAGATCTGTATTACCTGTCTTAAGTTTAAGTGTCTGATACTCAGCCCCTTCCATGTAAACTTCAATTTGGGATGCTATTCTTTACAAGGTTCAGTATCCCACCCTTTCGCTTGTCCTTTCGGTCAGATCAGTAACACTGGTAGCTTCTGGTTTTGAAGGCTATATTTTTGTTGAGGTGAGTTTCTTGCAAGCAACATACGCTTACTTTTTCTTGGTCCAAGATGTTTTCTAGTTCTATTTTTTGTTGCTGACTCCCTTCGCATTCCAGTGCATTAGTTTTAGTCTTTGTTTGGTATGGCCAGATGCTCTATTCTCAGGTCCCCTGGCTCCACAGGACATCTGAGAAGGACCTCCAGTAGTTGTGGTTGGACCCTTTCGAGGCAGAGAGCCCGGCACTGCACCTGCCTGGGAGTCCAAAGCAGGGCGAGCACCATAACATTTAGCAGTAGTCGACATATTTCATTGCTTAATTGCATGGCATCCTGATTTCTATGGTGTGCCTCCTGGCACTTCCGTCTTCAGCACCTTTCCTTTACTAGAGCAGTCTGTGGTCTTACTTGAGTTTAGATGTGTAGGTACGCACACATGTGTCTGCGCATGTATGTACATTCATACACTTCTAGAGCATTCTGGTTATTTCTCAGTGCCAGTGACTCGCCGTCGCCCCTTCTCCTGTTAGTTAAAACAGTTCAGCCACGTGAAGGCCAGGAGTTGCTGAAGAGGTGATGAATGCACGAGCCATGAGGTATTTAAGCAAGGTTGGGCGCTCACCCCAACTCTGTGGCCCCGGCTACTTAACAGCAACATTTGGAACCTCTTCATTTCTTGATTCACTGGTAGTTCAGAACAATATTTTCTCGGTAGTAAATATGAATAACGAAGATGAAGATACCTGATGAGATGCAGAGAAATATGCCAGGCAATAAATCAATGATAAATTATTAAGTTCTCTCCATCAGCACTGTTAGTGATTCTTTCATACCATTTAAGTCCTTCTATTTTGTGCATGCTCCAGTTAAGACCACACTAGATAATACTAAAATGTAACGCTATAACACATTAAGGTCTGAACAAACCTCCCACATATGATGACAGTGTCTTGATGAAGCACACTTGTTTCATCAGCAAAGCACTGTCATTTGGAGGTGGCAGGTTCAAATCCTAGTGTTCTTTAGCTTCTAATGTGTATTGTCTGCCATGTTCTCTGGTAGTTACTTTTTACCTTTCCCTTTATTAATCCAGATCATTTAGATTGATGAGCTATGACAATAACCAATATAAATTAGTTTTATATTGCAGAAATGAAGGTTTTTTTTTTAAAGGTAACAATACGATAAGTATGCAGTCAGACGATAAGATGTCAATGCCACAAATTATGACTCCTATATGCCTGTGTAGACCAGGAACATACAAAAGTATCAACCAGTTGCTGTCTCCACAATGAAGGTTGGCGACAATGGATCTCCAACACTGTCTGTCTATTGCCCTGACTGAACATTATATCAGATTGCTGTTCATCCATCTCTTGATGTTATCTTCCCACTTGTATTGTTGTCTGCTTCTTGTTCGCTTATCTTCAGCCTTACCCTCCTGTATGGTTTTTATAAGAGTGTTATATCTTTTAACATGGCCAAAATATTTAACTCACTTTTTTTTTAATTCTTTCATCAACTCTCTTTTCATTCCCAGTTTTTATAAAACTGCTTTATTTGATTGTTTTTGTTTCCATGAAATACAACATATTCTTTGGTATATCTAAATCTCCAGGTCCTCTATTCGATGCTCTTCGTCAAGGAGTTAAATTGTTTCAGTTAAAAATCTTATGGCAATCTTGACAGACTCTGCGTACTGAAATGAGAAATAGCTGCTAGATATTCTGTATACTTTAACTCCTTCACTTCAAATTGTAATGACAATATAATTAATAGGTAATCTGTGTACTTTACTCTTTCATTTTCTACAGAAATGACAATAATGCTGATTTGTTTTCATACTGGAATGATAATATAGCTGATATAAACAAATATTGATGTGGGTACCCAGTTCGACCCAGCCTGAAAATGTTCTGGGCAGATGAAACTGACCTCATCACTCATCAAGTGCTAATTAATTGATAACAATATAGGGCTAGCACTGTATACCCAGTACACCTCAAGGCTTGGGAAAACTGTCTTTCCCTTTGTTCGTATCCCCAACATGCTACAATAGCATGCAAGTGGAGTCCATACCTATACCACACATAATCATGGAACAAGGGTTGTTTATTATTTTCTGTTTTCTGTACTTTCTCAGGCCACCAAGACAGAAGGTGTGGAGAAGCTTATTACATCTTTCGCCAAGCCAAATTCTTCCTCATTTATACCTCTCCCTTCAGCTACTGAAGAAGAAACGGCAGAAAGCATTCTTGACCAGCACTGTTTAAGGATATGGAAATCTTCCACACACCATACTCCGTCACATTCTCCACCTCATTCTCCTCCCCACAGTAAGTCACCTGACCGGCACAAGGATGCGCGTAGAAAGACCCTGGCTCTTTCCACTTCAACGCCTGCAGCATACGGCCCCCGTGGATACCACAAGAAGCGAGATTTTATTTCCTATGACTTAGATGACAGAAATTTGATAGTCTGTGGGACAGAGACCCATCGTCACATCCACCATCATCATCATCACCACCATTCATCACGTGACTCTTTCAAGAAGTCAATTGCTGAGATGGAGGCCCAGACATGCGGCATTTCTTCTTGGAGGACAGACCCGGTCCAGAACATCCCTGCAGATTTCTGTACTGGGGAATATGGTAGAGGGAGGGCTGGGAACCGTAAGATTGATACTACTATTCGAGAGTGCTCAGAGACAAGCAGTAACATCGACAGCGGAATTAGCATGATGGAGTCGGTCAAGATGCCTCCAAATTGGAACAACCCCACTAATGAGAAGTTAGTGTTTCACTTATTTTCTTACTTTGTTTATATAACGTGCTTGTAAAATTACAAAAAAATGTTAGTTGTTTCAGGGTGTCATGATATAGTACTGTATTGGCTGGTGTTTTGTGTGTGTGATCATTGAACTCATG
Source organism: Cepaea nemoralis (assembly GCA_014155875.1). Taxonomy (NCBI): domain Eukaryota; kingdom Metazoa; phylum Mollusca; class Gastropoda; order Stylommatophora; family Helicidae; genus Cepaea; species Cepaea nemoralis. The sequence continues at coordinate 77,404 of JACEFZ010011256.1, read as the reverse complement.
CATAGTCCATACACGTGCTGCTACTTTAGTGCACTGCACTGATGTTTGCATGTGGATTACATTCCCTATTACCAGTGTCCCTTGCCATCAGGTGAACCTTCTCTAACTTCTGAGGTACTTGTAATTTACACTCAAGGATGAGAAGACCATATTTTAGTTCGACTGACCGATTTAAGGATTTAACCTGCCACCTTGGCAGATGCTAGATGGTTAATCTCTGTCTTTTAATACTTAGTTGAGGTTGTACTGTCTTGTCATACTTTATGGAGACTAGTGTCTCGTAGTATTTTATTGAGGCTCTTCTGTCTTGTATTAATTTATTGAGACACATCTGACAGTCTTGTCATACTTTATGGAGACTAGTTCTTGCAATATTTTATTAAGGCTCTTCTGTCTTGTATTAATTTATTGAGACACATCTGACAGCCTTGTCATACTTTATGGAGACTAGTGTCTCACAGTATTTTATTAAGGCTCTTCTGTCTTGTATTAATTTATTGAGACATATCTGATAGTCTTGTCATACTTTATGGAGACTCTAGTGTCTCACAGTATTTTATTGAGGCTCTTCTGTCTTGTATTAATTTATTGAGACACATCTGACAGTCTTGTCATACTTTATGGAGGCTAGTGTCTCACAGTATTTTATTAAGGCTCTTCTGTCTTGTATTAATTTATTGAGACATCTGACAGTCTTGTTATACTTTATGGAGACTAGTTCTTGCAATATTTTATTAAGGCTCTTCTGTCTTGTATTAATTTATTGAGACACATCTGACAGTCTTGTCATACTTTATGGAGACTAGGTCTTGCAATATTTTATTAAGGCTCTTCTGTCTTGTATTAATTTATTGAGACACATCTGACAGTCTTGTCATACTTTATGGAGACTAGTGTCTCACAGTATTTTATTAAGGCTCTTCTGTCTTGTATTAATTTATTGAGACATATCTGATAGTCTTGTCATACTTTATGGAGACTAGTATCTTGCAGTATTTTATTGAGGCTCTTTTGTCTTGTATTAATTTATTGAGACACATCTGACAGCCCTGTCATACTTTATGGAGACTCTAGTGTCTTGCAGTATTTTATTGAGGCTCTTCTGTCTTGTATTAATTTATTGAGACATATCTGACAGTCTTGTCATACTTTATGGAGACTCTAGTGTCTCACAGTATTTTATTAAGGCTCTTCTGTCTTGTATTAATTTATTGAGACACATCTGACAGTCTTGTCATCCTTTATGGAGACTAGTGTCTCGCAGTATTTTATAGAGGCTCTTCTGTCTTGTATTAATTTATTGAGACACATCTGACAGTCTTGTCATACTTTATGGAGACTAGTGTCTCGCAGTATTTTATTGAGGCTCTTCTGTCTTGTATTAATTTATTGAGACACATCTGACAGTCTTGTCATACTTTATGGAGGCTAGTGTCTCACAGTATTTTATAGAGGCTCTTCTGTCTTGTATTAATTTATTGAGACACATCTGACAGTCTTGTCATACTTTATGGAGGCTAGTGTCTCACAGTATTTTATAGAGGCTCTTCTGTCTTGTATTAATTTATTGAGACACATATCTGGCAGTCTTGTGATACTTTATGGAGACTAGTTCTTGCAATATTTTATTAAGGCTCTTCTGTCTTGTATTAATTTATTGAGACACATCTGACAGCCTTGTCATACTTTATGGAGACTAGTGTCTCACAGTATTTTATTAAGGCTCTTCTGTCTTGTATTAATTTATTGAGACATATCTGATAGTCTTGTCATACTTTATGGAGACTCTAGTGTCTCACAGTATTTTATTAAGGCTCTTCTGTCTTGTATTAATTTATTGAGACACATCTGACAGTCTTGTCATACTTTATGGAGGCTAGTGTCTCACAGTATTTTATTAAGGCTCTTCTGTCTTGTATTAATTTATTGAGACACATCTGACAGTCTTGTCATACTTTATGGAGACTAGTTCTTGCAATATTTTATTAAGGCTCTTCTGTCTTGTATTAATTTATTGAGACACATCTGACCGTCTTGTCATACTTTATGGAGACTAGTTCTTGCAATATTTTATTAAGGCTCTTCTGTCTTGTATTAATTTATTGAGACACATCTGACAGTCTTGTCATACTTTATGGAGACTAGTGTTTCACAGTATTTTATTAAGGCTCTTCTGTCTTGTATTAATTTATTGAGACACATCTGACAGTCTTGTCATATTTTATGGAGACTCTAGTGTCTCACAGTATTTTATTAAGGCTCTTCTGTCTTGTATTAATTTTTTGAGACACATTTGACAGTCTTGTCATATTTTATTGACAGAGTCATGAAGTGGATGCTGGATAGTGAGACGGTACATGATGTTTCTGCAACGGTGCAGGACACAGACAAGGGTTCTTCATCTCATAAGCGTTCTCACAGACCCAACCAGTCAAGCAGTTCAGTCCAGGGCTCCAAATCAAGGTACTGATTATATATTTTACCCGCAACAACACATGCTTATGTACACACATGCATGCACAGACACAAGCTGTAGTCTTTAATCATTGAATGATAAATTGATTTCATTCATAAATCTGAAGAAGTTCCCTAGCATCAACCATTTATAGTATTCCGTAAATGTTGTTTCTATTGTAGAAATAGATCTGAAAATGTGTTCAGGAAGCCAACCTGTATCAGATGTGATTGTTAATTTTCTGGGATATGCTCCTTCCTCATTCCTATGCTGCAGGCTGCACCCCTGATAAACCAACAGTTAGCCTCATAGAAGGTCAATTTCTTGGATTTTCAGCACATCTTTTCATTATGAAGACATAAGATACTTAAAATGACTGTCAACTTTCTGGCGCTGCCATTTGTATGTACCTTCGCACAAGCTGCTCATACTTTTGTTTTCTTTCACATATCCTTTACAGGACATCGCTGTCAACATCAGCATCTTTTAGCTGATTGTTGATTTCTTGGCAAGATTACGCTCAGTAGTTTGCCATTTGCTCATACTTGATGAACTTAATATTCACACTTTTATGTGTCTGTGTCATCAGTCTGAGGAGGTATCTCGTACTGATAAATTGGAACCGCAAGGCATCATATTTCACACACATGCTGATAAAGTGGTGCTTTTGGAACAGAGGGTTAAAATGGCTGTCTAGATCTAACTGAAATAAAGACAAGTCTATAAGGACTTTTGTCTTCTGCTCTTTATCTCCCAGTGGAGCATAGATCCGCAACCCGTCTTGTTGTTTGTTATTCCCAACAGTTCCCTCGATGTACTAGTTCTCTTCTCCCTGTACTTGTAGGTTTCTCTCTATTTCATTGGTCCTGTGCTCTCCAGAAGAATAACTTGTAGTTATACTGTTACCAAGTTTTCTCAGTGTGTGTCCTGTCTGGCACCAGTGTCTTTTCCTCACCTCTTGATTTGCTGGAATTGTCTAGTGTGAGGACTTTCTTAACCCTTTCAATATAAATTAGTGGTAAAAAATTGACATTACTGTGCGAACATGTGTATATTTCAGCTTGAAGGATTTATCTAATTATTTTACTTTATGTTGTGTGAATTCTGCAGTATGTAACTGATGAGATGCAGCGAAATATGCCAGGCAATCAATCATGCAGTCTATTGTTTGTGTCTTCATTATTCAAATTCACTACAGGAAAACATTGTTTTGGTAAAATCATGATCAGTAATTTAGCTGGTTTTTGTTGACACTATTGTATCTATTCCTTTTTACCCTTTGTCCTTTTTAGCTCCAAATCCAAAACGGCTACCAGGTCCACATCTGTTGAGAGGGGTTGTGGTGGTTTGTCTGCATGGAATGGAGCCACAACCATCCTGCCCAATCAGCCATTTGCCCAGGATCCTTCTATGCCACTCCTCACTCCACCCAACCCAACCACACAGTTGGAAGAGGCTAAACGTCGTCTGGGGACACAAGCCAGGACAGCTGGAGTATCTGCTACACCTGTCAAATTGAAGTAAGTGGCAGTTTTTGCTTCGTTAATTTCATAATTTGGTGTTGCGATGGTGTTGGAGGTGGTGCACTTGTCCGCGAAAAAAGTGGTCATTAATTTGATTGTTAGTGGATGCAGGGATACATTTTTTATCTAATCTGGGGCGACTCAGCCTAATAACATTGGTGTCAAGGCATGAGAGATAGTTAAGGCAGTCAATGTAATATTGATCTTTGTTAAGGCAGTCAATGTAATATTGATCTTTGTTATGTCACAATTGGTGTTTGATCATGGAATATATCTCCAGTATACTTCACAAGTAAATAGGTAGCTTTAACTTTTAACAATTTATGTCAATGTTATTGTAAGCAATGAAAACAATCTTTCTGTTTCTACGTCACTAACTGTTTGTTGTTGGTGCATATACTTGTATAATATTTATATGTATTGCATTGCGTTTGATTTTAACCATGATGTTAAATGATCTGAAATACTCCAGTAGCCACTAATTGACATATGAATGAATCACGCAAAATAAACGAGAAGTAGATTGTGAGCTTTACTAAAACACGACTACAAGAGACAAATTGGACGTTGCGGCCAAAGCCTTCGTCAGCACAGGACAAACAAATACAAACCAACACAAAACTACATGAAACACACTATGACAATATATAACTATTAAACTAATTAAAATTAAATGTACTCATCTGAATTCTGTGTCTTGGCTTGGAAAGTCTGACACGCGTAGGGCGCCAGTGGATCAATAGACCGGATGTATGGTACACGGGTCAAAGGTCAAGCGGGAGGGGAGTGGGGTGGAGACGCGCCCATGTGTGCGGAAAAGTGAAATTTAAGACCGGCAATAATGTTACGGATGCAGTTGACAATTAGCAATCCTCGTTAAGCGCTCGAAACACCCCTGCGGAAACCTATATAGTTTTAGTACACACAGAGGGGCATGACTGGCGGTCGTTCAGAAAAGGATGGCAAAACACCGAACGTAAACCCGCCAAGAGAGTTGACTGGTATGTCATATAAAGGATCTGCACGTACCCAGATGGTGGACTGTAAGCTAGGGGGTGGGGGGGTGGGGGTGGGGTGGGGTGGGGTAGGGAGTTCAATGAAGCTGTGTTGGACATTAAGGCCGTGAGGGGAGAGTGTGCCCAACTGGAAGATGAGACGATGTTCCAATGTCTTCCGATCCCGTTCGTGGGATGCGCATGATTTGATGGCCGTGACCTGTATGTCGGCTACGCCATGGTGGTCAGGACTGTTGAAATGCATGGATACTGGTTTCTGGGTGCCGCTGGTGATGTCAGAAAGATGTTGTCGAAATCTGTCCCCAAGACGTAACCCTGTCTCACCGACATATCTCATGTCGCAACATGTGCAGGTAATCGCATAGATGACGTTGCGACTGATGCATGAGAAACCCTCACGGATGTGGAAGGTCGTCTTAGGGAATGTCAGACTCTGGGTTTGAAGTACGTATGGACAGGTCTTGCAAACCGATCGAAGACACGCCACCGTGCCAGGAAGAGACTGGTGAGGTTGGGGTAGCCTGCTATGGCCTGACATAGTATACTCTGTATACCTGGCTGTTTCCATGTCAAATTATAGTGCCTCTCCTTCTTCTTGTGTTGTTCACTTCCTGAATATATTATTGTGTTTGCTCATTATTATTTTACCAGCTCCCTTCTACCTCATTTCGCTCTTTCCAAGGATATTCTCATATTTTCCATATCTTTTACTACATTATCTTTCTTTGTTATTTTTTGCCAGTGCTCTGACATTCCAAGTGCAAATTCTAAATTTATTGTTTTGTTTTTGCCTTCATTAGCTTTATTTTATAGCTGTCTGATCATACCTGTGACTCATGAGAGTCCATACCAGATGAACTTTGTCTTAAGACAGCCATCAACATCGTTCGCAGGTTCTGATCTGCTTTGAGTTATAAAAACTTGGGAAGATAATGTGGTGGGTTCCCCTTGTCTTGCCCATCCTCACAGTGGTATTCTACCTCAGCTTTTGACTGTCAGGACAAACTAAAGCCTCCTCTGTTCAACTGCAGATCTGTCCACTTACACTGGTGGATACTCAGATCCCAGAGCTGTGTTTGCCACACACCACTTGGAGGTGCACTTGGGAGTTTTCCCTTGTCAAGCACGACACCATGGTGGCCGTTCTCTTCTAGAACTTTTAGAGAAACTCTGCTTGCCCCAGAGATCATATATCAGTTAGGGGGCTACACTGACAATGGCATGAGTTAAGTCGGATGAGGGTTCAAAACCTGCACTCACGGGTGGCTACTAGACTCAATTACAGGCCGCCCCTTCCTCTGTGTACCCAGGTCTAAAATATTTTATGGTCTTAACACTTTATATACCCACAGCACGTTCCTGCTACAGGACCTCTGAATTCTTAAAAATAACGTCATCTACTGCTTATAGTACCTTGTGATGTAGGGCGGGTCAGGTCTTGAGCCTGAGGAATTAAGGCCACCTGACTAGGTTAGGGTTTTATTTTTGCCCCCGAGAGAAAAAAATCCACACTTACTGAGGATTCGAAGCCTCAAATGAATACCATTGACCATTTACTCAATACAACTGTCCATAAAGTGACAGGAGCACAGTTTGTTTGATTTGTTCACTGATTTCATTTCATAATTTCATCAGGTTCTGCATTTATTTTCATTGACAAACAGATGTGATGTATTGCTGTGGTGGCCTGAGATTTACAAATACAAAATACGTAGCATAATTTCTGTGACATGAGTCAAACCTATTGTAGTCTAGGAAGGAATGTCAGAGTAAAATATTACATTACAGAAATCTGATTTACAGAAAGATAGTATTAATATGTGGGAAAATGTTTAAGATAGTATGTTTTTATTGGCTGAATTATCTTTACCACCAGATACCTCAACACAAAGGAAAACTCCAAAATGTCATACCTGGTGAACTTCTCCAGATAAATAAATCAAGAAAACAAAGAGACTGGTAGTCAAATAAATGAACACAACCAAAATACAAGCACTAGTTTTATTCTGAAGGGGACACAACTTGTCAAAGAAGAGACTCGTCAAAGAACAAATACAGTCCTAATGTTGCATGAGTTGACTGCTCTTGGTGGCACATTGTTATCAAAGTACTGGTTCCCTGTAGTGGATCAGGGACCCTTAGGGTGATTTGTTCAGTTATTGGAGACGGCTGTTGTAGGTTTTCTGTGGCCTTTGAAAACATAATGAGAGTGATTAAGTTGACTCATGTAGGTCACAGCAATGTCTGCACAAGGGTACATGTTGAGTGTTGGTAGTTTAAATAGTTATTGACTCTGGCATATTTGTTTAAAACTGGAATGAGTAAATCAGAGAAAACAAGAATGAGAATTTATAATATTTGCTAGAACAGTCATTCATTAATTCATTCAGTAGCCTGTCCTTTGCAGAACCTCGCTCCCATAACAATCTTCTTCCGTCATAAGCAAGATATCGCGCGTCCGATACATACATCTGGAGATCATCTACCACATCAAGCACCCATCTTCTCATTATTTTCTCTTTCGCCTTCCTCTCTTCTTGGGCATATACCCCTCCATTATTGTTCTCCCCAAACTTTCATGACATTTCAGTTGACCAAAATATTTCAATTTTCTTTGTGTTATCGTCTTTAGTAGCCAACCTTTTTCAATATGGATGCATTTGTTCTTTGCTGCGTCCAAGTTATTCTTAGAACCCGTCTATTACATTTATATTCAAAGTCGTTTATTCACTGTTCAGCTTGTTTAGTAAGTATCTAGGCGCTAGAACAGTCACAATGTGACAAAAAGGACATTGCAGCTCATGCCTTCATCAGTATACAAACAATAGACATACACTGATACAGCTACATAAAAGATATATAAAAATTAGTTAGCTGATGATGATGTGATTTCCTTCAACTGCACTTCCGGAACATCGTACACAACTGTACAGGTGACATTCAGACACAATTGACATCAGCTAAGTAACTTTTTGTATATTTTTATGTAGTTGTACCAGTGTCTTTTTATTGTTTTGTACTGATGAAGGTTGTACCCACAATGTCCATGTTATCATTTGTGATTGTGTTCTAGCAAAACCTACAATTCTATGTCTTGTTTTGATTGTTTGAAACTGGAAGTTTATCATCATCATCCTGTGCCTTGTCTGCGTGGGCGTTCATGCTTCTCCACAAATTCTGATCTCCAACGACATGCATTCATTTATGACGACATGCATCAATTCCGTGCCATGACACAAGACTGTCAAGAATTTTCTCACACTTGCCTTCCTCTATCTCTCTTTCCACAAATATTTCTGGTTGTCACAACATGTTCCAGTTTTTGCCTTATCATAATGTGGCCAAAAATGATGACTGCTTCTTTCTGATGTTTGGGATAAGTTGTCTTTGTGACTTAGCTTCCCTCAAAATGTCCAGTTTGCTTATTTTAGCTATCCAATTAATTTTCAGCATTCTTGTATAAAACCTCATCTCCAAGGCTTCTAGGGGAATGTTTAGTCTCTTGACTAATTGTTCAGGATTTGCAGCTGTGTATTAGAATTTGGGAGTATAGACTTATGTCTAATGAAGCCGTTGATATTGTTGTTGGCTTTTAGAGGCATTCTGACAAAGTTTTATGTGTGTGTCTCTGAATATTTGGAAACATGAATTGCTTTTGTTGTTTCTACAGAGCTCTGGCTAGCGTGCCTCAGAAAGATAAAATACGGCTTCCACCAAGTGGTCCTCTACCAGCTACCTCCCACCCTCGTACCCTGCCCCATCTCCATACTGTGCCGGCACACATAGAGACACCTGATGTCAGCTTTATCTCAGAGTATGTGACATGTTGCTGTCATATATGTCAACTAAGTGTTGTGATAGTGACATGTTACTGTGATATATGTCAGCTAAATGTTGTGATAGTGACATGTTATTGTAATATCTGTCAGCTAAATGTTGTGATAGTGACATGTCGCTGTGATTTATGTTAGCTAAATGTTGTCTTAGTGACATGTCCCTGTGATTTATGTTAGCTAAATATTGTGATAGTGACATGTCCCTGTGATTTATGTTAGCTAAATGTTGTGATAGTGACATGTCGCTGTGATTTATGTTAGCTAAATGTTGTGATAGTGACATGTCGCTGTGATTTATGTTAGCTAAATGTTGTCTTGGTGACATGTCGCTGTAATATATGTCAGCTAAATGTTGTGATAGTGACATGTCATTGTGATATGTCAGCTAAATGTTGTGATAGTGACATGTCACTGTAATATATGTCAACTAAATGTATGATAGTGACATGTTGCTGTGATTTATGTTAGCTAAATATTGTGATAGTGACATGTTGCTGTGATTTATGTTAGCTAAATATTGTGATAGTGACATGTCCCTGTGATTTATGTTAGCTAAATGTTGTCTTGGTGACATGTCGCTGTAATATATGTCAGCTAAATATTGTGATAGTGACATGTCGCTGTGATTTATGTCAGCTAAATATTGTGATAGTGACATGTCACTGTGATTTATGTCAGCTAAATATTGTGATAGTGACATGTCACTAATATATATCAACTAAATGTTGTGATATTGACATGTCACTGTAATATATGTCAACTAAATGTATGATAGTGACATGTCGCTGTGATTTATGTTAGCTAAATATTGTGATAGTGACATGTCCCTGTGATTTGTCAGCTAAATATTGTGATAGTGACATGTCGCTGTGATTTATGTCAGCTAAATATTGTGATAGTGACATGTCCCTGTGATTTATGTCAGCTAAATATTGTGATAGTGACATGTCGCTGTGATTTATGTTAGCTAAATGTTGTGATAGTGACATGTCGCTGTTGACATATCCTGCTGTGTGAATGTGCTTTTGGGCTTTTAGTTTGTTCATTTTTGGCGTCAATATAACATTAAGGACTTCATATATATGTGTACTACATCATTATAAGATTGAGGACTTTACGTGTATGTGTTCATGTCAGTATATGATTAAGAACCTTTCATGTATGTGTATTGTCATCAATATGGTGATGTAAATACCCAATATGTTTCAAGGCGTATAAAAGGGTCCTTTATTTTGCTTTCATTTTCAAGTTATTTTCCACGTTTTAAACAAAAACACCTAATGTGGTACAATAGATAGTTGTACAGTTAATGTTTCTAAAGTATAATTAGGTGAGGGGAAAAAACAAAGAGCTTCTGAAAGTTACTGTTAATGATAACTGGCTTCCCATTACCAGCCCCAAACACTGTCTCTCCGGCATTGCAGAGCTAATAACAGATAACTGTCGGTGTGAGGCAGGAATAAAAAAGCGAACAGAAAATGGCCAAAGTAACTTTCAGTAGTGTGAAACAGATTCTCACATCTGTGTTAACATTTACACTTCATTATTGCGTGGTGCAGAAACAACGACAAGGAATGAACAGTATGAGGGGGAAATGGAGGCTTTTGAAAATATGGTTACATAGATCAATCGGAGGGATATAGAAGAAGAAAACAGAACAGAAATATCCCCGGGAAGGTTAACCCGGTCAACAAATGCCCGCAGAAGTCGGATGTGTCGGCCTAACGGCGCAAGAACGCAGCTCTGCTGTAAACAGGCACAACGCAATCACGTCCGAAAAAAAACCGGATGAACGAAGAAGAAGAAGAAGAACAGAAATATTGGCCGGGCATATTTTGCTGCATCTCGTCAGGTGCATACTGCAGAGTTATACATCATGTGAAGTGAATAAATTAAGTACAATACGTATATGCACCGGTTTTGTGCAAACAGAAAAGGTTTGTTATAAATTTGAAATTACCATGGGGATAACAGGTGTTCAACATTCAAACAATACCCGTGACTGTGTTTTAATTGTTTCAGCTTGAGTATTATTCATTTAAATAGAAATATTTCAAAAACTGGCATTGAATAAAACAATAAAAGTAAGATCAAGGGTAGATATTTAAAGTACTGTGTCCAAATAAAGAGAGACAGTTGCTTGTTAAAGAATATTCTGGAGGAAAAGTGGAGGCGCCCATGGGTTACCGGGGCTTGTAAATAAGCCACAAACATTGACACTGTAACCTATTATGTATGAAATAAGAGGCAACAAAGAAGGATTGGGCTTAGGACAGCTTGTAGACAAATTCAGCCAAAAAATCAAACCAGTTCATGCCAGTTGGTTGAGAGTATATGCCTTAATGAGGGATAAGGGCAAAAGATGAAGAAAAGTGGAGGGGATGATGATTGGCAGCATAAGATGTGCTACAGTATTCAACAGAAATTTCTGTCACAAAACAGGCACGATCAGGTCTTTCATGAAGAGAACTTGACACCTGTTTGTTGTGGACAGATCCTTCATCAGAACTTGACATATGTTTGTTGTGGACAGATCCTTCATCAGAACATGACACATGTTTGTTGTGGACAGATCCTTCATCAGAACTTGACACCTGTTTTTTGTGAACATATCCTTCATCAGAACTTGGCACATGTTTGTTGTGGGCATATCGTTCATCAGAACTTGACACATGTTTGTTGTGAACATATCCTTCATCAGAACTTGACACATGTTTGTTGTGGATTTATCCTTCATCAGAACTTGACACATGTTTGTTGTGGACATATCCTTCATCAGAACATGACACCTGTTTGTTGTGGACAGATCCTTCATCAGAACTTGACACATGTTTGTTGTGGACAGATCCTTCATCAGAACTTGACACATGTTGAGGACCTATCCTTCATTAGCAACTAAAGTTATACCATTTTTGCCATTTATTTTTGCCAGAAATTAATTGTTTTGTTTTTTTTCAAAAATGATTTTGTTGGACATTTTCCTCACTCTTGTACTTGTTTGAGTAAGAATAGACCTTTAATTGATAGTTACATTTTGCATCTTAACAAACATCTTGTGTTTGATATTGGATGTTTATTATAGTATGATAGGTGCACTATCATTTTGCTTTAGTTTTTTTCTTTCTTTGTTTATTGTTTGTAGAATATAGTATATTGTCATTTTACTTTGTTTTTTTCTCTTTCTCATATACAAGAGAGTAAATTTAATTTGTTCTGTAAATCTTTCATCTAGTCCTCGTGTGGGCCAGCGCACATCTGCATGCACCTCATCATCACTGCAGTCTGGTTCAGGTGACACAGTTATTGGTATTTACATGGGTCAGGAACCTATACCATACAGACATCAGTTACCTGGCAGGGCCATCACTCTGGCACAGATTAAAAGTTTAGTCACCAAGCGTGGACCTTACAAGTAAGTGCTCTACATTAATATAACTGACATTGACTCATTGTTGTTGATCTAGTACCCCTGCTGAGCTGTCTACTTTTGGCAGTCCAGTGTGTGGTTTTGAAAGTGCCTTGGAGTCAGCATGACGAATGGATAAGAGCGCTTGCTTTAAACTTCTGGTGTGCTGAAGCTGAGGTAGCGAGTTCAACCCCTATACCGATCAGTTGGACTAAAATGTTGACTTCTTGTCCTTGACTTGGGGATGTATATTACAAGTACCTCAGAAGCAGTAGTTAATCCACAGAAGTTGCTGATTGTTGGAGATGTCTCTAGTAGGTTTGTCTTAGGTAAGCTCTGGTGTATGGTATGAAACGTCAGGTTATTCATCTTCTTCAAGAATTTAGGCGAACCACTTCCTGGGTCATGCGGGGTAAAAAATTATGAGAGAGCTGATGTTCTCGTTTCTTTTTTTCTTCCTCGTTCCTCTTTCAAGGTAGTGCATCACATGTAGTTATTTACCTCAGAGGTCAGCGTGTCCAGCTTCAGCATAGATTTAACTTCCTGTAGACAGATTCCATCCAAGGTAAGAGGTTCTGTCTATTCATGGGTAGGGTTTCTTTCCTATCAGTTTTGCCAGGGTAGTGGTCTTGTAGCCTGCTCTTTGCAATTTCCAACTGCAATTAGATTTTTAACATGCATAACTTGTAAATAAGACCTCCTGTCTTTTCCTGCACTAATTCAAGAAGGCTGGATATCTTACCTCACAACCCAGGAGATCAAGGGGATGATTGCTATCATTAATAACTATTGGATCTTGTAAAATTTCCCAGTCTTATGCTGAGATTTGAACCAGGTAACTTCTGAGCTTCAGGTTTACACTGTAACCTCTTAGTTACACCTCCACCTCTTCTGGTTTCAAGGGCATTGTTGGTGTGAGACTTGAAAATGGACTTATAATTTTTTTTTAACAATTTTAATGTTGCATATCCCTTACAGGACATTGCAGTCAACACCAGCATGTTTCAGCTGCTGTTTTTACAGCAAGTTTTACGTTTAGTAGTTTGCCATTGCTTTCTGACCGGCTGGCTCACATACCCACGTAAGTTACCAGCGCGGCGCAATCCGCTGCCGAATCTCGCAGCTGGTGTTTTCTCCATGTGGATATATGGGATTACAAACAATGTCGTTAACCCCTTGGCCAAGGAGACCAGCGGACTTATAATACTGCCACATCTTGCATGTTGACATGTGAATGAACCTGGCTAAGATTGTTGACATTCGTCATTACTGATTGGCAGTAGCAGAAATGACATAACTGTGGATGCTGTAGGCACATTTCATAAACAGCACTTTATTGACATCTGCCAAGAATGACATAGCAGCGTGTCAAGTGATATCCTGCTGATTCTTCTTCTTCTTTCGTTCGCTTGAAATATGTCTATAACTGCAATGCTGTCTCTTGTATGAATTGAACTGTCTTTTTCAGTTCACACAGCGGTCCATAGAGTTTATCTTCCGCTGTCGTCTCTCTAGGCCAGAAGGTTTGCCTAGATATGTTATATTTTGGGCAGTCTTGGAGTATGTGCTCTGCTGTCTGCGACACCAATCCACATGTGCACATGGCTGTTTCACCAATCTTGAATTTTGTATACATGTGGTTGCGTAATCTATTGTGCCCTGTTCTGAGGCGCAGAATAATGACTTGTTCTGGTCTATCCATAACGTGGTAGTCATCTTGAGCAGGTTTTGGTGGCTTTCTGACTGATTTGATCATTCTTTTCTTTTGGTGGTATGTAACGGGCACATCAGGCTGTTCTTCTTTGGCTCCTTCCTTAGCCAGTTGATCAGCTCTGTCGTTTCCGGGTACTCCACAGTGGGATGGTATCCACTGTATGGTGACCTTATGCTGACTGCTAAGTTCAGAAAGTAGTGTTCTTAGTACTGGCAATTTCCCAGACAGGAGCGCCTCGAGTACTGATTTTGCATCTGTCAATAGCACCACAGGTTGTGTACCATGGCTGGTATTTTGTAATTTCTCTGTGGCTATCTTGATTGCCTCAATTTCAGCATCATAGTTATGGCAGTACTTTCCTGTTGGAATTCTGTCCTGTATGTTGCCGTTTCTCTCGAATCTCTTGTTGTTTCTCTGGACTAATTTTGATATTGTTATCTTGTGCGAATGAGTCCGCAAAATGGTCAGCTGCTTTCTTTTTTGTTAAGATGTTTCCATCTTTATGTAGTGCAATTTTTGAGTTTCTCCCTTTGCCCTCATCGTTAAGTTGTTTTATTAGCTTCCACAATTTCCTTGTGTCTCTTTCAAAGTTCAGAGACTCTGTTTTTTCCTGCCAGCTTTTCCGTCTAGCCTGCAGCTTGGCCCTTTGAAATTTGGCTTTTGCATGCTGGAATTTATTGTGGTGCTCTTGGCTGGGTGTGACCTCTGCTTGCTTTCTACATACTTCCACATCATTATGCAACTGTTCCAGTTCACTACTCCAGTAGGGTTTATATTGTTTACGGGCTCCTCTTGGTACTGTTTCTCGCGCTGCCTGCAGTATGCATTTCCCAAACTCTTCAACTACTTTATTTATGTCTTTCTCAGTGTTCTGGTTTCTAACCAGTATGCTGGTGCGATTCTTGTACATTGCCCAGTCTGCTTTCTTGTAGTTCCACCTCGAGAGGGTGCTGCTTTCACTTACAAGCTCATTTTCTACAGTTAGGAAGACTGGTCGATAGTCACTTCCCAACAATTTGTGTAATGTTCCACTCCAGGTCTGGTGAATGAAAAGCCAGGTCAGGTGTAGTTGTAGAGTGCCATGATCTCGAGTAAAAAGTATGTGGGTCGGACGGCTTGTTAACCAAGATGAATCTATTCTCATCCTGCCAGTCTTCCAGTCTCTCTCCTCTCTGGTCCATGTGATCATAGCCCCAACTCTGCGAGTGGCTGTTGAAATCGCCGCACACAATCATTTTTTCTGTTAATGGTAGTGTGTCCAGTCACTTGGACATTAGTAATTGATCAGATGTAGGTCCGTATAGCCTCTTTTAAGTTTAAGTGTCTGATACTCAGCCCCTTCCATATAGACTTCGATTTGGGAAGCAGTGATGTTATTTTTTACAAGGGTAAGTATCCCACCTTTTCGCCTGTCCTTTCGGTCAGATCAGTAACACTGGTAGCCTCTGATATTGAAGGCTATATTTTCGTTGAGGTGAGTTTCTTGCAAGCAACATATGCTTACTTTTTCTTGGTCCAGGATGTTTTCTAATTCTACTTTTTTGTTGATGACTCCCTCCGCATTCCAGTGCATTATTTTAAGTCTTTGTTTAGTATGGCCAGCTGTTCTATTCTTATGTCCCCTGGCTCTACAGGACATCTGAGAAGGACCTCCAGTAGTTGGGGTTGGACCCTTTCGAGGCATAGAACCCGGCACTGCACCTGCCTGGGGGTCCAAAGCAGGGCGAGCACCATAACTTTTAGCAGTAGTCAACATATTCCATTTTGCGTAATTGCGTGGCATCCTGATTTCTGTGGTGCGCCTCCTGGCTGGTTGCCTCCGTCTTCAGCACCTTTCCTTTGCTAGAGCAGACTGTGGTCTCACTCGAGTTTAGATGTGTACACACGCACACACGTGTCTGCACATGCATGTATGTGTATACACATCTAGAGCACACTGGTTATTTTCCGGCGCCAGATACTCACCGTCGCCCCTTCTCCTGTTAGTTTAAACATTTCTGCCACATGAAGGCCAGGAGTTGGACTTTTGCTGCATAGGTTATGTATTCACGAGCCATCGGGGTATTTAAGCAATGTTGGGCACTCACCCCAACACTGCGCCCTGGCTATATACAGCAACATTTGGAACCCTGTTGATTCTAGTTAGTCAGTTAATTAATCAGCCTCTGATTCTAAGAAGGCCAATGATTGCTTCATTTAAATGAGAGTGATGTCTGCACAGAAGTGTATGTCACAGGATGATATGGTTTGCTAATTCATATTGCTTACTCTTCTACCTTGCTGTGCGATGCAGCATATGAGTCCAGTTATATTACATTTACATTGTTGTGGTTTGCAAGGCTACAGTAGAGATAACTTCACATGGTATTTAAAAAAAAATACCCCACAATTTTGTGGCATAGTGTCATCTCCGAAAGCAGCATGTGAGGAAGATAACCATCATCATCACAAGTGCCCTCCCATCTGGCTTAGGTGTTCATGCACCTGCACAGATGTCTGTCCTTGGTGTTCTGGTCATTTCTGTTGATGGTATTCCTCCATACCAGAATCTCAGTCCATACAGCATAATTTCTCTTGGTTAACCTCTTCCCCTTCTATCCTTGATATTTCCAGTTGTCTGCTCATTACATGACCAAAGAATACTGCCACCTTGTTTCTGTACTGAATTTTCTATGTTTATTAGCCATATCTGGACACTCGTTAGTTATGCTGGCAATCCAAGGCATTTGCAACATACGAGGAGGCTTCAAATGAGAATTGTGTATGTGTGTGTGAATATATTCTGAAAAAGTAAAGAAAAATTTATCATTTTTCGATGTAGCCACCACTGCATTCAATGCAGGTCCTCCAGCCCCGATAAAGTGCTTGCATTCCTATAGAAAAAAATTCTCTTGGTCATGTGTCTAACCACTCATCACCACCTGCTGTACCTCTTCATCCGACCAAAAAGTCTGTCACAAATGTCATGCAATTCTGAAACTTCTTACTCCACTCATTCACTTGCTGGACTGACAGGCACGCATCATCATACCGGTCCTTCATTTGCCAATGAATTTCTATAGGTTTCACCCTTTTTTTTTGTTTTTTTGTTTTTGTTTTTTGTTCGCATATCCTTTACAGGACATCCCTGTCAACATCAGCATCTTTCAGCTTATTGTTGATTTCTTGGAAGATTACGCTCAGTAGTTTGCCATTGCTTTCTGAGCGACCGGCTCATATACCCCCGTCAGTTAAGATATTTACATTGTGTTGTGTTGTTTGTCCATCAAGAATGATGATGACCATTCATTTCATAGACATGTCAACATTGTGGATATGCTTGCAGATCTACAAATTGATGGGAAAGACATTAGACTTATAAAAAACATATATTGGAAACAACAAGCTGCCATAAAGATTGATAATGAAGTAGGACAATACCAACCTATTAAGAGAGGTGTTAGGCAGGGATGTGTAATGTCTCCAGATCTTTTTTCCCTATACAGTGAAAATATTTTCAGAAATGTAGAAGACCTAAATGGAATCAGCATTGGAGGACGAAACATAAATAACATTAGATATGCAGATGATACAGTATTGATTGCAGACAATGCACAGGATCTGCAACAATTAGTAGACGCTGTGGTTGTACACAGTGAGCAGCTGGGGTTGGAATTAAATTGTAGGAAGACACAGGTTATGGTCGTCACTAGGAAGAACGAAGTACCACAATGTAATATACAAGTAAATGGGAATATTCTTCAACAGGTGAATCGGTTCAATTATCTTGGAACAGTCATAACATCTGATGGCAGATGCCTTGAAGAGATTAGAACAAGAATCGTCATTGCGAAAGTAGCCTTTAGCAAGATGAAAAACATTCTGACCAATAAAATGATGTCAATTGAAACGAGAAAAAGAGTGTTGAGGGGATACATAGAGCCTGTTCTTTTGTATGGATGTGAAACTTGGACAATGTGCAGTCAAGCAGAAAAACATCTGATGGCTGCAGAAATGTGGTTTCTGAGGAAAATGCAAAGAATACCATGTACAGATAGAAAAACCAATGACCAAGTACTACAGGAGACAAATGAAAATCGTAGATTGATTAGAGAAATCAGACGTAGACAGTCAAAATTTTTTGGACATGTTATGAGAAGAAATGGACTGGAGAACTTAGTGACAACTGGCAAGATCGAAGGGAACAGACCAAGAGGAAGACCGAGAGGAAAATACCTGGATGGCTTGGCCACATGGCATGGACGAGACAGGAACACTGAGCTGATCCACGACTCTGGTGATCGAGTGAAATGGCGAATCATGACCGCCCACGCTTTCCGGCATGGCACATGATTGATTGATTGATTACGTAATGATGCACGCCATGAATTTCGGTCTCTGGCTGCAGCCTCCCAGGTGTCATGATCGATTCCAAAAGCATTCAGTGAAATTTTCAGTGTCTGTAAAGCGTTTCCTCTGGCCACTTTGGCAGCGTTTACCACAACGCAGTTCGCTGTAAAAAATTCGTTTAGGGAGCCTGTGATCTGGCATGCGAGTCAAGTGACCAGCCCAACGAATCTGATTCTTCATCAGTATAGGTGGATACTGGGCATGGATGCTCTTTCTAGGACTTCAGTGTCTGGAATCTTGTCTTGCCATTTAATCTTCAGTAGCTTCCTTAGGCAGACTGTGTGGAAGTGGTTTAATTTCTTAGCGTGTCGCTGATAAACAGTCCAGGTTTCACAAGCATATAGCAGTGTGGATAATACAACTGCTTTGTAGACTTTTAGCTTTGTTTGCAGGCTTATTCCAGTTCTGTCCCATACATTCTTGTACAGTCTGCCAAAGGCCGCACTGGCCTTGGAGATTCTTGCATTCACTTCGTCATCAATTGTGGCAGCTTGTGACACAGTGCTGCCAAGATAGGTGAATTTGTCCACAACACTTAGTCTATGATCATTCACTTTGATATTCGGCACAGTGTGATTATTCCCTGAAGCTGGCTGGTACATAACTACAGTCTTCTCCAAGTTGATATTGAGCCCAAAGTTGGCACAAGCATGTGAGAAAGCTGAAACATTATGTTGCATGTCCGCCTCTGAGTTGGCGTATAGAGCGCAATCATCAGCAAACAGGAGCTCTCTGACGGTGTCGCTGTTAATTTTGGTTTTAGCTTTCAGCCTTCTGAGATTGAATAACTTTCCATCCATACGATAGTTGATGTCTATTCCAATGTTGTCAGTTCTCGAAGGCATTCATCAACATGGCTGAAAACATGAGGCTGAACAGTGTTGGTGCCAGGACACATCCTTGCTTCACTCCATTGGTGACAGGAAAGGGTTCAGATAGTTTACCATTTTCCTGTACTCTTGCCTGCATGCCGTCATGAAATAGCCGCACTATTTGGACAGCCATATTTTGCCATAATTACATTGTGCAAAACATGTAAAAGAAGACAAATATTATGTTATTTAATGGACTAAATCTGATATAACTGAATGCACATCTTTCAGTACTTAATGAAATACAAGTTATATCGTTGAATGGAAGCCTTATACTGTTGAATGGAATATAAGTCTTGTATTCTTTAGTGGAATACAAGTCTTTTCTTGTTTACTATTATACATGCCTGAAACTGGTAAATAAGTGTTTTTATTTTTACTTCCGCCTGTTTCAGATATTACTTCAAGCGTCACAGTGATGAGTTTGGAGACAGTGCTGGTGCAGTGTTTGAGGACATTGCAGATGACAACGTCATTGTGCCACTGTGGCAAGGAAAGATAGTTGTAAAAGTGGAGAAACTAGATCTGTAATCTGTACTGTGTTAGTCGGTGATGAGTGAGTGTCAGAGGCAAGCAAAGAATATGTGTGATGAAAGACAAGTGAGAAAGCTGTACCTTGTTTTGTTTGTAGATTCCAGCAATATTAAGAGCTATTTAGTACAGAACAGTTTATAAAGTAATTGGGAATTGAAAACCAAGCAAGATAACTAACAAGGGATGACAGTGGGAACAGAGTGCTAGCAACAAAGAACCTTGCAAACTTAGTAGGCTGTACAAGAAGATCAATATTCTTGGCTGATCCTGTATCTTATTGCAGAGGTCTAGCTTAGAAAGGTGTCACTTATGTAAGCTCATGGTTGTATTGACTAGGGGTGGCTAGTTACTTCCCTCACTGCTTTCTCCTTCTGCAACTGTAGGACATGCACCTGTTTTATGAGAATGCATAAGGTCTGTGAACTCACCTGGGGGTTGTGACAAGATGTGATAGATATTTGTTCAAAGTAGGACAGGTGCTGTTGTATGAGAATGCGTGGCATCTGTGAACTCACCTGGTGGTTGTGTGACAAGATGTGACAGATTTTTAATCAAAGTAGGACAGGTGCCTGTTGTATCAGAATTCGTGACATCTATGAACTCACCTGGGAGTTATGTGACGTGACATATTTTAAATCATCTGGTAGTTGTATATAAAGGACAAATTTATAAAACTTAAAATTATGTTTACTTACCTGGTCTCCTCCTCCCCTCTGTGGGGGGTGTAGTCTATACTAGGTTATGCAAGAAACCATGGCCAGTTATTCTTCATTCAGAGCATATAATACAAATGATCCCTTGTGTTGTTGTTGACAGCTGTGTTGCAAGAGGGGGTGACTATTTCCCATTGGCTACTCATTGTTTGTGTGGAGTTGTGGTGGCTGTGAGGTTTAACATGCTTACACTTTCTCTCCTAATAACGGTGTAGTGGGTTTGTTCCACATGCTGTTCAGTTGGATGTAAATGTCGACTTCCCATTCAGAAAGCAATGGCAAACTACTGAAAATAAAATTGCCTTGTAAATCAACTTCAGGTTGATTGAAATATCCTACAAAGGACATGCAATTTGAAATCATTATTTGCCTTGAGAAGGTTGTCCATGCTGGTTTCTTCAGTTCTCAGTGTTGTCGTACAGATCACAAATTTGTCAATTTTTGTCTGTGCTTCTTTCATGATTGTGTTTTGAATCTCAGATTTGATGTCTGTGCTGTAAGCTGATCAGGCTGCATGTTTACACGATGGCAGTCTAATATACCTGCAGGTTGCTTGATGTATTCCTTTGTTGATTTGGATTTAATAGTGTTCCTTTAGTTCTTCACCTGAATTCCCTCATTCGTCTTTGTAATCCAGGTTCTCTCCTCCTTCGCAGTAGCTTTAAAGGGGAATAAGTGAAGCAATAAAAATACTAGATGGACTGCTGTTTTATGCCGTGCTGAGAAATGGCCCAACAAAAGAGGCAGAGCCAACAGACTACAAATCACAGAGCAGTGCTGATCACACAACGGGCCAGTTTCTCCACTAAGACCCGGCCACACTAGACTAAACATGCATTTAAACAGAATAAATCCTTCTCATGAGTGTAACTGCCGAAATGGCAATAATTTAAGATTGTCCACCACACACTATTTAAAGACTGTCCATGACACACTGTTTAAAGACTGTCCACTGACTGACTGACTGACTGGCACCTTGCCATCTTGACAAACGATAGTTTGTAAAATGGAGTTATACCTCTCTATAACACAAAGCCTGGGCTGAATTTAGAGACCATATGTTGCCCATGCAGCATGATCCCTCTCTCGGCCTGTCTAGTTTACTCCAGAGGAAAGGTAACGCCAATACATCTGGAACAAGACAAGCTGCAGAAGCTGCCGGATCAGCAAAGCAATGCTCTAACTGTCTGCCTGTCGGAGCTTCTATTCTAGACCAGTTGCCAACCAAGGCTTAGGGCCTGGTCTGCCCTGCCATGACATTCAGTCTTTAGGTTGCATTTCCTCACACTAGGATAAGGCTTGTACCCTCCCAATTGCACTCCTCCACCCGAAGCCGTTGGCACAATGTGGGGTGTCGGATTTGGTAAGCGTCGCCCAACATTCGGCGTTAACAGAAGCAGGTTGTACTGGCTACTGTTATACGGTAGCTCAGTCCTATCTAAAGACTGCCCACTACACACTATATAAAGACACAGTTTAAAGACTGTCCACCAGACACTGTTTACATGCCAATAACTTGCCACAGAAAGTGGACAACAATCATGGTGTCTCCAACTATAACACAGACACAATAGCACTACAAGGCAGCTACAGAAGATAAGCTTTTTATTTAACCTTTCATTAGCTGCAACAAGCTTAGTAGTTTTCTGCTTATGAAAACCAGACTCTTTGTCAGACAGTTTATTTAACAGCTGCTGACTGAAAGCCAAGGTGTGACTGACAGGACACAATCGATATTGCTGTCCTGTTTTACATGTTGCAAACTGTGATATTCATCTGTTTAGAAATATTTCTATTTTCTGTATGCTTGATCGTTATGTCCTGTTCTGGATACATGTGATCGATGGTGAGGTAATTGCTAGGTTTTTGCTTGGTTTATTGTTTCTGTGATTCCTGTGTAGGTACGTGTGAGTGAGTGAGTAGTAGTTTATTATTAACTTTTTCAATCCCAAAATGCTTTGCAAAGAAAAATCACGAGTGCATGACGTTCACTGAGGTTAAATTTGTAGTGAAAACGGTCACTAGGGAAACCATATTTCTTCAGTGTGTTCTGGCCACTTGGGGAAAGTAAGAGAACACATTGCATGATGTGATCGCTGGGATTCATAGTTTTCAGTCGGTCACAGATCATGCGTTGCCTGGGAATGAAAAAGTTAACATGTTGTTCTTTGACTGAGGTTGGTTCATTTTGACTCTGCTGATAGCTTTGTAATAGACAAACTGCACTTTAGTTTTAATTTTGTTTCTCGGCAATACATAGATGTTATTTCTTCAGTGATGACATCCATGCTGGATATTGCACATTAAACAGTCTAATATATTTTACTTTCATTATGCTGACAAGTCCAGCAGCTCATCAGTGAGGTCTATATATCGACTCCTCTATGCAGGTAGGGATTTGAGGACAGGAAATATGGGGGTGGATAATAGATAGAAGTTGAATGGCATTGTCTTGTAATAAGTGGATCGATCTGACAGTGAATAGTTTAGGAAAACAATTTCTCTGTTGAATCATGTACTATACCACCTCTACAGAGCTGCAGTAATGGAGACATGCTGTAAAAGCTCTTGTGATTGACAAGGGGACACTATTTCAGATATTCTTTTACAAATATAGTAGTAAATCAAGACACACATTCAATAATGGGTGCTGGTTTTTAAAAAAAATCAGTATTTTTAAACATTTACAACTATGTAGGATATTTAATGAAAATTTTTAAGTAATGACATTTCTCTGAACAACATTCACTGTCAAGGCTACGTCATGCGCCAGATTACTTGTGAGTCTGCCCATTAGGTTTCATGCTTAACCATGTAGTTATTCATCATGAAGTTTAATAAGTTGACGGACCTGGGACATGTGGAACATGCTTGCTTGTTTGTAGATATGTCAGTTTTAATGGCTGGTTGGGAAAACAGTAATAAGAAATCTCAGCAAAATGTTTGCTGAATTCCTTGGTGTACTTAAGTGTAAAGATAAATGCCTTGCAAACAAAGTGAAATCAGAATTATAGCAACATATTTTTTTTAAATAACGTAATCTAACCCAACATGGATTCAGTAGAATATTTTGCTAAGTGTTTAAAACAAATTTATTGCAGGAATTTATGGAGTTTCATAGTGTATCTTACACAGTTAGTGTAGCAATTAGGACTTTACACTGACGATGGTATGAGCGCGCTCATATGAGGAACGATTCCAGCTCTCTATGTTCACCATGGGAGATAACAACAATTGGTCATCCATTCCTCCATGCAATTGGATCCTTACACTTCACACATTCATGTCCCAACTACGGGACTTGTTTTTAAAAAAAAATTATAATTTATAGCATATCTTGAGTCAACAAGAGTTACCCAGATAGTCAGCTGCCGTGGCTAAATTTTGAAATTGAAAAATGAACCCACAACAGAATATCATCAGTAAACTTAGAGATATCATATCACTTGCTTCGTTCAGTGCTATGGTTGGCTTACACTGAATGTCGATCCACCAGTTATAGTAACCCCACAACCCATAATTGAGTTATGGAGTAATTTTATTTTTCAACAGTATATTCTATTTGAAGGTTTGCATATATATGTGTTACATTTATGAGAAGACATGCCATATATATGTGTATCATTAATGAGATGACATGCCATATATATGTGTATCATTAATGAGATGACATGCCATATTAGAACTGGTTGTGATAAAGTAGTTTGTTAGCTCTCTAAAGTGTTAGCTCTCTATCATATCTGGAATGTTTAATTTTCAGTTGTGAAAGAGCAGTTTGTAATATGTTAGGTGTTTACTTACTGCCAGATCAGCTGAACTTGCCGACATCTCTTAAATAGTAATAATTATAAAAGCCAAGCAAACACACTTATGTATGTTGGTGTGTGTAGACATTGTATGTTTACAACTGTCATAAAGGCTGTGAGTCATAAGGTTCTCATTGAATGATTGATTATACAAAAAGATTGTTTTCATTTATATTTCAAGCAAAGGTTCTCTCTGCAGTTGTACATGTATTTGTCGGAGTTACATGGCTTTAAAATTACCCGTTTATGTACACGATGTTGAGATATATTGACACAATGAAACAGTGTTGAGATATATTTATATAGGTGAACACGGTGTTGAGATATATCGAAACAATAAATACAGTGTTGAGATTTATTTATAAAGGTAAACACAATGTTGAGATATATTGTCACTGTCCAACTGAGTTGTATTGACACAATAAAATATGATGTTAAATGTTGACACAGTAATACAATGTTCAGATATATTGACACATTATATTAATTAGTGTTGAGATATTGACTCGATAAAACACAGTGTTGAGATACATTGACATAATAATACTCAGTGTTGAGTGTTTTGACACAATAAATCAGTGTTGAGATGTATTGACACAGTAAAGCACATTGTTGAGATATATTGCAATAAAACCCAATGTTGAGATATATTGACACAATAAATCACAGTGTTGAGGTATACTGACACAATGAAAGGAAGTGTATATACATTTTTATCAGATTGAAATAGGCACCAGGATTATTTGACTCTCATTAGACACAACTTCAGGCGTGGTTGTCGGTCACTTTTTTACTGATCATTCACACATGTGGAGAAAGATATTTGTGTCAGCATGCTTGTACTTCAGATGATCATGACTGCTGACACAATAGATTAGTGGTATACTGTGCAATTTCTGCTTCAACGCATAATGCGTGGAAAGTCATTAGTATATTTTTTTAGGCTTGTGTTTTAACTATTTGTGTCATGAAGGAATGTATCAGGGCATTTTGTTTTGAAGATAAAAGACAGGTAAAAAAATAATGCCAATGTTAAGTTTAATCATAACTATACAGTTTTGTGGGATAAGATTTTAAGGTATATGTGTGTGTGAGTATGGAGAGAGAGTGAGATTGCCACGCCAATTTAACATACATATACATAATATCGACGTTGATCAAATCGCAGAGGTAAAGTGTCTATGAACAATTTTCATAGAAAATACACAAACAGATTGTTTGAAGGGCTCTAATTTCCACTCAATAATTAAATGCTTGCCACAACGAACTGTAACAAAAATAGTTGCCTTATTCATGGTAAAGTGTATCAGCTTTTCAAATATTTGCAAGGAGAAAAATTGAGCGTGCTGCCAAACCCGCCAACAACTTGATGTTGCTACAGTCTAATGTTTGAATGAAAACTAGCGTCCTATGTAAAGCAAATGGATAACACAACATGTGCTAAAGAAATAAAACAATAGCAGAAAAAAGGTTCTACACTCATGTAAAATAAAGGACAGATATTTTCTACGTGATATAACAACTGTAGTGTATCTGTAAATAACAAAGTGCAGCGTCTAGATGAACTATTAAAATTCCAGAAAATATCACATACGGGTTGAAATGACTGATTCTGCCAATAATTTAATTTTCCATTCAAAAGAATAATCTGTGTTAAGATTAAGCAATTGCTATCCGTTTTTCCTGTGATTGACAAGAAAAAAAGGTTTAGACTAGTTTGGCCAGTCATGTGAAATCTCATATTTTAGTTTGCATTTTCTCATTATCTCTGTTAATTCGGTAAATGGAAGAGGTTACTCATGATAAAAATTGATATGTATATGTGTATATAAGTTCACCGCAGGGAAAATGTGCATTTGTAGCTTATAATGTGCTGGTAAAATAAATATATACATTTTGAGAGGTTAGTAATTTTGCAGAAGGTAGAGTTTTAAACTGAGTAAGCTGACAGCACATGGTGGGTTTGTATTATATTACAAACTGTGGTAGTAAGCAGGAAATATTCTTTGATAGCTGTAAGATTACCCATGTTTAAAACCAATTTGACAGGTTACTCTCCATGTCAGAAAATAACAGTTTGGTCCTTACACTTCATTGTTAAGAAAGATTCTTTGTTTATTTGGCTGCAAACTGCGTTGATGGTGGATGCGTAAGGGTCTACTTATACATCAAGCTAACATTATTGACATGGCTAGTTTTTTTTTTTATGTTGCATATACTTTACAGGACGTTGCAGTCAACACCAGCATTTTTTCGCTGCTGTTGATGTACTGGGCAAGTTTTTACATTCAGTAGCTTGCCATTGATTTCTGAACGACCGGCTCACATACCCCTGTAAGTTACCAGCGCGGCACGAATCACTGCAGATTCTCGCAACTGCTCTTTTCCCCACGTGGATATATGGGATTACGAACAATGTCGTTAACCTCTTGGCCAGGCGAGACCGGCTAGTTGGATGCCAACATTTTGTGCTACCTGTTAAGTGTTGTGTAGCAAGAATTTCTCACTGTGATGTTTTTGGATGCTTCTATCTTTATTTTGTGTTTGTATTGTACCAACATTGTTGACTCAGTTTCATAACACCTTCTTGAGTGGCTTAAATTATCAGCGAAAATTTAATGCAAACCAACTTGATAAGTCTTAAGTTGCCAATTTAGTTTGATATCACCAGCGTGATTGGTTGGTTGGTGAATCCTCTCAAGACTGAGTTTTAACTCATGCATTGGCATTCAGGCTGTTTGAGCCCTGGACAGGGCCTTCAACCTGTTGGAGTGAGACTGGTGTAGAGAGTTGCCTCCTGACTCAGTACCAAGAATCATCTCCTCAGGCACTGTTGCAGAGCTGTCCTTCTCCAATCCCAGTGAGAAATGATTGGGGTGTATGAGACAGGTACTGGAACTTCCTGTTGATAGGCATGTTGGGATGTATCCAGGTCATGATGTAGCACAGCACACACAGACAGGCTGGGTTGGGTCAAGGCTGGTCAGTGTCCTCCACGGGTTTGCATACTGATTCAGTGCCCAGGGATAATATATCATCAAATATGACCTTCCATTTGCACAGAAGGATGATATATCACTATACTAAGGTCATTGTGTTATTTGTTTTGTATTTTGTGGTATCTTTCACAATTTCAATGCTTTAGTGAATGAAAATTTACATTAAAATACTTGTTCATTTGTTTGTGCACCATGTTTGGTCCAAACCTACTTTTGTTCTTGGCACTGAATCAGTTAAGTTACCAGCTCAGGTGACAATATCAGCTTGATAAGACTTGAGTTATGAGAGCTCACCTGCAGAGTTTTCTAGTGTAACTAGACAGCAGCTTATTTACCGTATTTGGCCAGTGAATTCTGGTGTGTAATGTACCTACACAAACAGACAATCTAGTTGAAACATTTATATATCTTTTATGTATATTGACACTGAATATTATTATGGCTAAATAAGCTTACATAAAATTGTTCTTTAAGTGACTAAATATGGCAAATTAAGTACTTAGATAAGGTATCATTGTTGTTTGAATCTGCAGTAACGGATAAAATTATTTTGATAAAATTGCTTGTGGGAAGTGTCAGTGTAAAATGTAATGTCAGGGGCTTGGGCGATGGTTTAAACCTTCTTTGGTGTAGACTTTATGATTAACTACTTGTTTCTCGACTGTTCGGCTTGATTGTGGAGACTTTACTTGCTTGCTGTTAACATTGGTATCTTTGCTACAAATTTATTCAGTTGTTATTTGTTATCTATATCAAACTGTATTTCCGCACATGTTTCCAGAAAAACTTGAACTAACAAATGGAGACTTCAGTTTGGAAAAACAAAAACATCTGAATATGGCATTGATACATTGTCTTAAAAGTTAGAGGATATGTTAGTGTAATGGTTGACATCTGTACCAGCAGACTTGTCACTTGACAAGCAGTCTTGTAACAGACTCTGTTGAGACATTATGTGTGGTGAAAAGATATATGACCGATTGATACAATGTAGACCTTATCTGGAATTATGTATGAAGTACTTAGAAATCATTCCTGCACAAAGATTGTTGCTAAAAATTATTCTGATGAATGTGACGTTTGTAATGTATGAGTCAAGATGAAGATTTGACAACTCCCAGCTAATGTTGAAGGGTTAATACTGGTTATCCCTGTTGTCATGTGGTTAGCTACATGTGGGAGGCATCCTTGCCTGCTTTCATTGTGACCAGTTCCTTACTTGATTCCCCACTCCGACAGTGGTCATTGAGAAGGTGTATCCAGAGTTGTGCCATGGTGGACCAAGCTGTTATTTATTGCTGGAGGTGTATCCTCTGTTCATCTTCCATGTCCTGGTGATTGCTTGTGAAGCTAGCCTATCAGATCCTCCGCTTGTTACCATTGTAATGATTACCCGTGGCCATAAGACTGGAGAAAGTTTTCCTTAAGCAGATGCTGTTAAGAGTCTGAGCTGATGAATCTTCATATATATTAGGTCATGGCATTTTAAAGTAGAGTGCCGGACTTCTTTCCTTACAATCTTTTCTCCCATTAGATATCTCTGTTACCTATTGTATGAGCCTACCCCAGACAGAGCTGTAGGTAGTTGGGAACAAATATGGGGCTAGCACCATATGTCCTTTAGGTTTCAAGGTGTGTAAAAAGTAGCCTTTTACTTATTTTGGTTGCTTTTGTAGATAGAAATGTGAATCTGCCTGCAGTTGAGTTCTGTGTGTAAGCTAGTGATATTCTACCCACTGGGCTATCAGCTCCTTCTGAACATACTTAACTGCCTACAGCTTAGTGATTTTCCAAACATGTTGGGACATGTGTAACTGAACTGTTTTATTTTGTCAATAGTTACTGGTCATACGCACATGTTGTGTCTACTTGTGACAAGTTGTACTGGTTGTGTTACTTCTATTTTTGCAGGACAATCTCCCATGGACAGTTTATTTAGAATGAAGTTCCTCAATGTCTTTTGGTTCATGCAGCTTTTCAGTTGCTAGTGTTATATTTTTCATGTATTGATTTGTCTGCATTCTATGCTCATCATAATGTTCAGCAATGTAATTGGCATTCTGTTCGCTGAATTGTGTTCAGAAATGTCTTTGTAAGTTTGTAAATCTCATCATATCATTGCTTCATCATTCGCAACTGTGGTAAATGCACTGGGCATGTGTGGAATAACGTGAACATCAAATCTCTGTACCAAGAGAAGATGCTGCTTCTAAGCTCTGGAGTGTTGTGAGCAAAACTTATACTCTGGTTGCTACTATCATACTAATTGTGAGTGAGCCTACATTGTCCTGGGGAAACATTTAGTTGTTATTTCATTGCTTATGTGCTGAGTCTATAATATGTGCTCTGAGGGCTAAAAATGTGATGTACTAGTGCATTGTAGCGCAGCTTAGAGGGGATGACATTGCCAGGCGAGCATATTAATGTGTGAGCAGCTGTGTGTACAAGAGATGTGTAGTTGTTTCAAGTGAAAATCTCTTTATTCCCAGTTAGATCTTGTCTAACAGGAGAAATGAATGCAGTAATGGCAAGCATAAGCAGCGCTCTACAATATATGGTTTCATGCAGATTTCTTTTATATGGAATGTTTACTAATAACTGTTGTACCTTGACAATCATGAATGTATAAACTGTATAGCAATGACAAAGAACATATCCTACAATCACCGTTGTTTTCACACATAAATGGAAGGGCATGATCACAAATGTCTGTTAGAATTGCTGATTTTCTATCTTTTGTATGGTATATTATGGGATGTTTATATCTGTAATCTGTAAAAGGTAATGGATGTTTGTGACTTAATCTTTACAGCTGTGCCATGAAAGTGACTTTGATCTCTATGAGGGTTATGAACATTTGTAGCTTTAATATGTATAACCATGCTGTACTTGTGATTAACCTTCATAGGGTCATCAGTATGTGTGACTGTAGTCTTTATAAAGTGCTTGGTCTTTTGGAAAACATAGGGTTGGCTTTGTTTACCTTGAGGATGCTGATTGCAAATAATGTAGGGATCCAATGTGGTAATGGTATCTGTGGAACTTCCTCTCCAGTGTGCTGTTACCTCTCAGTAGTAGAAACTCCACTGTGAAGTAAGCACAACAAGAGACTTTTGATCATCAGAAGCTGTCCCACCTTCTATGAATTTTTCAGTCTTCCTTATCTTCTTTACACTTGTGGGGAAGGCTGGCCAAGATCATGGCTTCTAGGTGCCATTCTCCTGTTGTGCGTCCACACCATTTACACCAGCTTTAAGACATATTCACCACTGCTTGCAGTTGTCGCACAAATTCACCGCTATGTGTGCCTACCCGGCAGCCACTCTGCCCTCAGGAAGGGGAGCATCATGCACCTGTTACATCGTGATTGGATTCCTCTCATGGCATCTTTTACTTGGCCAAGAGAAGGCTAGCTTCTCTTCCCAGTTGCAGTTTGGCCTCATTTATCACCTCCACATGCGCAGATTGTTATGTCATGTGTTTCCTTGCCATTTTCGCACCCTGTTCCCGTCCAAGACAGTCGCATTTCAGCATGTGCCCAATTGGATGCCAGTTCTTCGTCTCAGTTATTACTAGTGTGTTCATGGGCTAGCTCCTTCCTTTCCTTCACTCTTTCTGCTGCAGTAAGTGGCCCTGTCGAGGCTGCTTGCTCTGCCGTCAGCAGCTGCTGTCACGGCAGGACTTCAGATGGCATTCCTTTATCCTGGTGTCTATGGCATTGATGAATGTCTTCCACTCCGCAGTCTTATGGCTGAGCCACAGCATTCCTACTTAACAGGATGACTAGCTGGGCCAGCTTGAGAAGTCCTTGTGTACATGTGCAGTACTGGTTCCTCGATTGATCACCTTCAGGAAGATCTAGTCTGCTGTATAGTTCTTTTGATGGCAGGTTGCATGTGAGTGTTTTCTTGTAGCAAGAATGTCTCTCTAAGATGGCAAGAAGAGGTTCTTACAAGAGTATACCATTCTTTCCAATGACAAAATATCAATTCCCTGACCGGCAGTCTAGCTATAGTTGGAGATCACAGGAAAATAGAATAGTTGTTAACTGAGGTTGTGGTATAGAGTATATGTCTACGTGCTTGTGTACATGGAGGATTGTGATGAAGATTGACAAAATGAATAAATATAATGTTAAAGCTTTATTTCTGTCTAGCTGTTGTTTGTGTGCAGGACTGATGTATATGTGTGAATGAGCACACACAAAGCTGGTAGAAGTCAGCTATCTGTTTATGTGTAGGAGAGATCACATACAATCTTGGTCAACTACCTGTTTGTGTGTAGGAGAGATTACATACAATGTCTGTCCACTGCCTGTTTATGTGTAGGAGTGAACACATGCAGTGTAGGCAACCATGGTTTGGGAGAGAGAAATGAAAGAGGATACAGATTTGTAGAATGGGCAAAAGAACAAGAAATGGTTGTAGGAAACACGTGGTTTAAACGGCATCCTAGAAGATTATGGACATGGAGGAGTAAACAGCAGGATTAAAAACCAGATAGATTACATCCTGATTAGCAAAAGGTTTCGAAATGCGTTAACAGTCGTAAAAACTGTTCCAAATGCAGACTGTTACAGTGATCACAGATTAATTACAGGCACATTGAGGGTAAAGTTAAAGAAAGTCAAGTATACAGCAGGAAACCCTAAATATGACTTGTGCAAATTGAAAACTGACAAAGAAATACAAGATAATTTTAACATAGAAGTAAAGAACAAATTTGATTTATTGTCTGATCTAGAGATCCTATTTCAAGATGTAGATGATCAATGGGAAATGTTGAAGAATTCAATCAGTTGTACAGCAGAAAAAAACTATTCCAAAAGTAAAGAAGTGGGCCGTAAGACATGGATGACTGAAGAAATTTTACAACTAATAGAAACAAGAAGACAGAACAAAAATAATCTTGCCAAATATGAAGAAATTCACAGAAAAGTCAGTACCTTATGTAAGGAGGCAAAAGAAACATGGCTTGAGAAAAATTGCAGAGAAATTGAAAAACAACACAAAAGTAAAAATGCGAAACTAATGCACAAAAGAATTCTGGAGCTTACTAATCAAAGAACACGTACATCAGCAAGCTGCCTAAAGACAAAAGATGGAAGTCATAATAGAAAAAGATAAGATTTTACATGTATGGCCAGATTACGTGAAAAACCGTTATGACGATAACAGAGACGAACAGTATGATGTTCAAAATAATAATGAAGGACCAGCAATTTTGAAGATGGAGGTTCAGAATGCTCTTAACCATATGAAATCTGGTAAGACCCCCGGTTAGACAGCATCACAACAGAAATGATTAATGCTTTAGAAGAATATGGAATAGATAAAGTTACCAGTCTCCTTAATACAATATATGATACTGGAAATATACCCCATGAGTTATGTAATTCTGTATTTATTGCAATCCCAAAGAAATCCGGAGCCTTGGAATGTGATCAACATCGAACAATTAGTAAAATGAGTCACATCACGAAGATTTTGCTAAGAATTATCATGCAAAGAGTTAGGAGGAAAATACAACCTGAAATAGGAGAAGAACAATGTGGGTTTGTAGAAGGCAAGGGTACAGTAAATGCTGTGTATATACTGAGAACATTAATTGAACGTTCTATAGAAGTAAACAAAGATCTACACCTTTGCTTTATTGACTACACAAAGGCTTTTGATAAAGTGAGACATGTCAACATGATAAGGATGCTTGAAGATCTACAAATTGATGGAAAAGACCTTAGACTTGTAAACAACATATATTGGAAACAACAAGCTGCCATAAGAGTTGATAATGAAGTAGGCCAATATCAGCCTATTAAGAGGGGTGTGAGACAGGGATGTGTAATGTCTCCAGATCTGTTTTCCCTGCACAGTGAAAGTATTTTCAGAAATATTGAAGATATGGAAGGAATCAACATTGGGGGACGATGCATCAATAACATTAGATATGCAGATGATACAGTCTTGATTGCAGACAAAAAACAGGACCTGCAAAATTTAATAGATGCGGTTGTTACACACAGTGAACAACTAGGGTTAGAATTAAACTGTAAAAAGACACAGATTATGGTCGTCACTAGGAAGAACGAAATACCACAATGTAATATACAAGTAAATGGGAATATTTTTCAACAAGTGAATAGGTTCAATTATCTCGGAACAGTAATATTATCTGATGGGAGAAGCCATGAAGAGATTAGAACATGAATCGCCATGGCAAAAGTAGCCTTTAGCAAGATGAAAAACATACTGACCAATAAAAAGAGAAAAAGAGTGTTGAGATGCTACATAGAACCTGTACTTTTATATGGATGTGACGCTTGGACAATGAGCAGTCAAGCCGAAAAACATCTGATGGCTGTAAAAAATGTGGTTTCTGAGGAAAATGCAAAGAATACCATGGACAGCCAGAAAGACCAATGAACAAGTCCTTCAAGAAACAAATGAAGATCGTAAACTGATTAGAGACATTAGACGTAGAGTCACAATTTTTTGGGCAAGTTATGAGAAGAAATGATTTGGAGAACTTGGATGACAACTGGCAAGATCGAAGGGAAGAAACCAAGGGGAAGAACGAGAAGTAAATACCTGGATGGATAGGTCACATGGCATGGTCGAGATAGGAACATGGAGCTATCCACGACTCTGGTTATCGAGTGAGGTGGCAGAACATGGCCACCCACGCTTACCGGCATGGCACACTGATGGATGGATGGATGGTTCTCAACATTTTTTTGCCCATTCACCCCTTCACCATATGTTCAAAATGTCATCCCCCCCTCCACACCCTTTCGTATTTCCTCCATATAAATCCCCGACTCACCAACCCAGTATGTTGTAAAAATGGAAGTTAAATTTGATAACACATTCTAGAACAAGTCTAGATGTCTACATAAAACGTGATTTGCGGGTCTACTTACGTTATAAAACGAATTTGAGAAGGGCGAGAAGTACAGAACTGTAAAGTATGGAAGGAAAAACAATATCAAATAATCGGTTCTTGTATTAACTCGATCTTGAAATAATCTTAATTCACCCCCTGGAAACCCTAAAATCCACCTCCGGGGGGGGGGGGGGGGGGGGGGGGGTGGGTGGCGGAAGAGAATTCCCCACCGGTTGAGAACTATTGTTCTAGACCTCTCACTGAACTTCTTCTTCTTCTTCTTCTTCTTCTTCTTCTTCTTCTTCTTCTTCTTCTTCTTCTTCTTCTTCTTCTTCTTCTTCTTCTTCTTCTTCAGCGTTCCGAGCCATTGAGGTTCTTTGCTGCAGATACAATCCGTCTCCATTCATCGCTTTGGTTGACCTTCTCTTGCCAGTCGTTGATTCCAAGTGCTTGTAGGTCTGTATATATATTATCTCTCCACCGTCTTCTTGGTCTACCTCGGGGTCTACGGTCATTTATTTCCTGAGTGTAAGCGAGTTTTGTTTCCCTATTATCTTCCATTCTTTCTATATGCCCCAGCCATTGTAGTCTATTAGCCTTCATGATACCAGTGATCCGAATTCGAGGCTTATGTATCTGTTTCGTAACAAAATAGTTTTTACAAAGGTGGGGATGTTAACCCTAAGCTTCAACCCCCAACCTGGAGGACCAGGGTGTTTCTCTTTGTCTATTCTCTACCCTTTGACCTGTCCGGCTTTGGAGGCCCTGCTGGTAGCTACGCTACCGCCGGCATAGCTCTCGGTGTCATTGAGAAACTCAAGCTCCCCCACCACGACAATGTGGAAACACCATCGGGGGAGCTGTCACTGAACTAGCAGAGGAAACGGTCTACATAGAGAGATTCGATTCTTTGCTGATGACGTCTTCAAGGGACACCACATTTCACATATAATTTCACATTTCGTTCCCTTGGCACACTAAGACTTCAAAGTTTAAAGATAGAGCACAACCCACTACTGGCAACGCTGACCGTATTCCGGTACGAACGAATCTAAGGCCTTTTTTTCGTGAGATTGGAAGCACTAGACTCGAGTTTCGCTCTCTTTTGAGGTCACCAACTCACTAGAAACCTCACTTCCCCAACCTATACACATCTCCCCTTTGCGTGGTTTCGAGACAGACAGCCTTGTGTTGGTTTTCATACAATGGTATGAGTGCCGGTCGTTCAGAAAGCAATGGCAAACTACTGAACGTAAAACTTGCCCAGGCACCACAAATAGCCAAAAAATTCTGGGATTGACTGCTACGTCCTGTAAGGGATATGCAACTAACTTTTAACTCTACTAGATAATGATCGTGACTGTTAGACTAGTTAGACCAGATACGAGAAGCCACGGCGGCAGCAGGATATAACAATAAGAAATAAAAGCCGTTAGGTACTTGTTTAGTATCTCTCACCTTTTTTTCCGCAGGGATTACAATTCCTAACTGTTTTTATTTCCTATAGTTATATCAGAGGTGGAAAGCCTTTGCTTTTGCCAAGGACCATTTTGATATCTACAACATCAGTCTTGGGCAAACAAACTTAAAAATGAGTATGCTATATGTGGTCAAACATTGACGAGCTCAGCCCTGGCGTGATGTCTGGAACTGCTTCACCTGGGTGAGGCGTGAGATTCTAGCTGGTAATGATGACGTTGCTACTACATTTATTGCTGATTGTTTATCATCATCATCTTCCACTTCTGCCTTCAAGCGTCGTGGGAAAGGAATAATTTGCCCTCCAGCGCCCAGTGGGCGGCACTTGATAGTGTCATTCCGTGTGATTGTACAATGTCATTGATGTCGTCAATCCATTTTCTTCTTGGACGTCCTCGTGGTCTCGTCGCAGATGATTTTTGATGTAAGACTAGTGATGGTAGTTGCTGGTGTTGCATTCTAAAGACATGGCCAAACCACTTGATCTTCTGTCTTTCAATAAATGTGGCACAAGGTGTTGATGCCACTGTCTGCCTGGTAACATGATTTCTTACTCGGTCTCGGATTGTTAAGTTGGCAGCTCTCATCAGGCATCTCATCTCGCAGTGGTTGATTTTGCGAGAGTGTGATTTGGATGAAGTTCAAGTTTGAGATTGGTAGCATAGGGTTGGTATGAATATGCTGTTTATTATCTGTCGCTTTGCGGACATGGGTATATTTGGATGTTTCAGTAAGGGTGGTAGTTGATATGTGCTGATTGTTTATAAAGCTCCGAAATGTTTTGAATTTGGAGTGCCACCTGCGGTTGCCTTGGCAGGGTCAGACCAAATGATTTCGCGGGCCTTATACTGCCCACAGACTGGACGTCCCCTGCTCCTGAGTTAGAGAGTGGTTTAAATTGATTTGTCCCAATTGGTTATTAGAAGGGACGTCATTGTACTCTGGACACATCCACATGAATCTCCCTAAACACATTTCAAAATATATGGATGCTTGCATCAGGCAGGTGTGCTGGCTAACAAATAGCGGGCTGCTGGCTTTTAGACCGCCAGTAGTCGGGACGCACATCATGGACAGAGCAGACGTTCTGAAGAATATCTATGAACAACTGTTAGTTGAAGAAACGATAACACAGAGAACGACATGTTTAACCAATTCAGTGTCAAACAAAAACTAGGTTTGGACCAAATATGGTACATAATGAAATGAGCAAGTGTTATGAGGTAAATTTCCATTTGCTGAGCATTAAAATTGCGGAAGATACGAAGAAACAAATCAAATAATATGATGACCATACTATGCGATATATCATCCTTCTGTCCAAATGGGAGGTCAAATTTGGCTATATAGTATCCTTTGACACTGAATCAATTAATGATGCCAGAGTTTGGATGTAAATGTGGTTCTAGACGATGCATAAGAAGAGGAATCCGTGTGTTTACAACCCGTGTGATACTGGAATCATCAGCATAAGGTCATTGCAGAGGGAGATATCGCATCCACGGTCTTTCCCGGAATGCTATGATGTCAATATTTAGAAACCAAGAAGAGAAAGAAGACATCATGCGATGAACTGGCAGATGCCTCTAAGCCTGTACTACAGAGACGCAAGACGAAAGGTTTGAAGACTACTGTCCGCCGACCTTCACTGTGTAAATTGTACGTTATGATGATTATGATGATGGTGGTGGTGGTGATGATGATGATGATGGTGATGATGATGGTGATGATGATGATGATGATGATGATGATGATGATGATGATGATGATGGTGATGATGATGATGATGGTGGTGGTGATCATGATTTGTGAAGCAAATTAGCACAGACTCAGCATAGATACAACTTGCGTTTTATTTCTTTTCATGGGCAGTTCAGCTTTTCAACCCAACCTACAGGCGGCAATGTCGGCGGGCCCAATAAGTGTTTGAAAGGCCGGTTGTGCTCGTCAACGTGCGGGTTGAAAGTGTTGCTCCACTTCGGGATATCCGGAACCCACACCGGGTAAATGTCTGGTGTGGTGTACTCGGTGGGCGGGCGGTGACATGGCAGTTCAGGGAAATCGGGCAGACTGGGGAGAGATGAGCAAGTTGTCGTTGAATTCTTAGTGTTTAAATACCATGCAACACGACAGTTTACAACAAACGATTTCTATTATAGTCTGTCCAGAAATGAATGCCATTCATTCACGATCAATTATTTTGAAAACTGTCTGTTGCATCGTTATGAAATTTTTCCTGCCGTCTTATATTTACCCCCACCCAAGGAATATATCCTTGATAGGTCCAAAAGCAACTTAAATCATGGAAAGCGGCGACATTTCTTTGATGTTTTGGTGAAAAACTAGTGATATCTCGCTAACAAACTTGTTTTACTGTAATTTTCCGCCAGATCGGATGACGACACAAAGCTCTACGTGAGACACTTGTCATAACGCCAATCCTATGTCTTACGAGAAAATTAACTATTCGGCGCTATTGTTTCCGTGTGAAGAGGTAATACATCTAATAATATGGACTTCATCTCTGTCCCGTAAATTATATACCGCATATAAACAAACTTTGAAATCTGCTGTACAATCTCCAGAACAAAATTTATTTTGTTGGGTAGACATAATGATAAGGTTATATGCTAAATCTCATCATTTTCTCTCAGTTGGTTACTGAGATATGGAATTTTATATGGGGGTAGACAAGTAAACAGACTATAGAAAATAATGAACATTGATACGTGTTTTGTCTTTGTGATGCATCCTTACATGTTTATGTTCATAATGTTTTAGAAAACATCAACACATTCGTGTATGTTTTA
This sequence comes from Cepaea nemoralis, assembly GCA_014155875.1. Taxonomy (NCBI): domain Eukaryota; kingdom Metazoa; phylum Mollusca; class Gastropoda; order Stylommatophora; family Helicidae; genus Cepaea; species Cepaea nemoralis. The sequence continues at coordinate 38,970 of JACEFZ010011256.1, read as the reverse complement.
TGTTGGTTTTGTTTTAGGAAATAGTCAACACATCCACACATATTTTATCTTCGTGATGTTTTAGAAAATAGTCAACACAAACATACATGTTTTATGTTCGTGATGTCTTAGAAAACAAAGCAATCAACACATTCAAACATATTTATTGTTCATCATGTTTTAGAAAGCAGTGAGCACATTCACACAAGTTTTATGTTTGTAATGGTTTTGAAAGCTACAAAGTAATAACTAGGGCCGTTGACTGTCATCTCAGTATGGCGGCTCTTGCATTTATTATCATCATCATGCAACAGGACATTTAGAGAAAGCTGCTCTCATCTCCCCGCAAAGTACAAGAGGAACAAGACGAGATGATGATACTCCCATCAGCCAGCAAGGTACAAGAGGAACAAGATGAGATGATGATACTCCAATCAGCCCGCAAGGTACAAGAGGAACAAGATGAGATGATAATACTCTCATCTCCCCGCAAGGTACAAGAGGAACAAGATGAGATGATGATACTCCCATCAGCCCGCAAGGTACAAGAGGAACAAGATAAGATGATGATACTCCCATCAGCCCGCAAGGTACAAGAGGAACAAGATGAGATGATGATACTCTCATCTCCCCGCAAGGTACAAGAGGATCACGATAAGATGATGATACTCTCATTTCCCCGCAAGGTACAAGAGGAACACAATGAGATGATGATATTCTCATCTCCTCGCAAGGTACAAGAGGAACAAGATAAGATGATGATACTCCCATCAGCCCGCAAGGTACAAGAGGAACAAGATTAGATGATGATACTCTCATCTCCCCGCAAGGTACAAGAGGATCACGATAAGATGATGATACTCTCATTTCCCCGCAAGGTACAAGAGGAACAAGATGAGATGATGATACTCCCATCTCCCCGCAAGGTACAAGAGGAACAAGATGAGATGATGATACTCTCATCTCCTCACAAGGTACAAGAGGAACAAGATGAGATGATGATACTTCCATCAGCCCGCAAGGTACAAGAGGAACAAGATGAGATGATGATACTCCCATCAGCCCGCAAAATAAAAGAGGAACAAGATGAGATGATGATACTCCCATCTCCCCGCAAGGTAGAAGAGGAACAAGATGAGATGATGATACTTTCATCTCCCCGCAAGGTACAAGAGGAACAAGATAAGATGATGATACTTTCATCTTCCCGCAAGGTACAAGAGGAACAAGATGAGATGAGATAATGTTGATACACACTTCACCCCACAAGGTACAAGAGGAACAAGATGAGATGATGATACTCACATCAGCCCACAAGGTACAAGAGGAACAAGATGAGATGGTGATACTCTCATCTCCCCGCAAGGTACAAGAGGAACAAGATAAGATGATGATACTCTCATCTCCCCACAAGGTACAAGAGGAACAAGATGAGATGATTGTCGTGAAATACTGAAGAGTTAACGATTCCCAGATGTACGACTGGATACACCGACTAACCAGGTAGGAGAAGGGTTAACCAACAAAGGAGTGACCAGGCGCATGTGTTTCTAGGTCAAGACCCAGAAGGAGACCAACAGTACAGGTAACCTGTCGCGTGGAAAAATTGGTTTGCGACAAAGGCAGACAGCATTATTGGATAGCATATTGCGGTCTGAATGTATGAAGAATGGAAACGGTTCAGAGTTGGAATTTTCCACTAACAATGATAATGCAGTCTGGATGTGAGGTGTCCAGCAATGTCAAGGACTATGCGGCAAAAATGACCGATATAAAGAGGGTCAATTCTTTGTGTAAGTTTAGTGTGTGTTCCAAACTGACCTGAAGGAGATATGTTCTTGAGTGGGAATAGAAATACACGTCCCTAATGATGGAAAGAGGGATAATAGTGTGTTATTCGCTAAGTGTTTTTTCGATTCCAGGAACATAGATGCCTAAATAAGGTATAAAGATATTAGATATAGTTTAGGATATGAATATAGATGTGAGTGAAGTGCATTTAACATTGCTTTCTATTAGTAGGAATAGTATAGACGTTAGGTGAATCTTCTATCCTATGTCAGAGTGGGTTTTTTCGGAAGCCTTTTCATTTCGGCTGGAGGAAAAGACACTCACATAGGAGGGAAGAGGAAGCAGACACAGATCTCATTATTAAATGTATATCACAAAGGTTTCCATACCAGTGCGGGACTTATCAACTAAGAGATAAAACAGATGGCTGTGGTCAAGTTCACTCAGTGTTGATAACCCACAAGAAAGCACTTTAAAGTAATAAAGCACGACACTTGTGCATAAGAAAGGAAGGAAAAGAAGTGGCATCTTAATAAGTCAGGAGGACAGAGAATGGAAAATAGAGATCATACAAACTAAAGAAAAAAAGACTCAAATTACTCAATATCGTAGAGTTGCAAGGTGCATACAAAGTGCCTATATCAATTAAGAACTATCCAGTGTAGAACTGTTACAGGACAAAAATAGAGAACACTAGAAACGCGATGTGTTTTTCCAGGATGGAATTAAGAACGCTATAAGATAATAAAGACCATACAGTTTACGCTGACAGCATATGGTGATCGGGTTAAATACATTCATACAGTGGTGAACATATTTCATTACAAAAAACGGATATATCTACAGACTCAAGCAGACGGAGCTGTCAGGGTGAGACCGTTCTGTTATATCTATGTCATGTCCTGTACTCTAGCTGACAGAAGAGACGAGAGAAACCACGGAGACTATCTATCAACATCTTATCTGGCAGCCACACTAGAAGAACATACCAACTACATAGACAATATCCATACATACACCAGACATAGTTTTTATTAATAAATCTTTTATCTTATCGTTGAAAGGAACTGTTGTCGGAGTATGTGTTGAGGGAATAATAGAGAGAGAGAAAGAAATAGATATATGGAAGGGAAGACAGAAGAGAGGAGTGTAGACCAAAGTCAGTCAATAATCCCAACAGATAATAAGTTTAAAGATGTACTTGTTGAGTCCAGTCTTCTCTCGGGAATTTAACAGGACAATGATGATACTTTCATCTCCCCGCAAGGTACAAGAGTGACAAAATGAGATGAGATAATGATGATACTCACTTCACCCCACAAGGTACAAGAGGAACAAGATGAGATAATGATACACACATCAGCCCGCAAGGTACAAGAGGAACAAGATGAGATGATGATACTCACATCAGCCCACAAGGTACAAGAGGAACAAGATAAGATGATGATACTCCCATCAGCCCGCAAGGTACAAGAGGAACAAGATTAGATGATGATACTCTCATCTCCCCGCAAGGTACAAGAGGATCACGATAAGATGATGATACTCTCATTTCCCCGCAAGGTACAAGAGGAACAAGATGAGATGATGATACTCCCATCTCCCCGCAAGGTACAAGAGGAACAAGATGAGATGATGATACTCTCATCTCCTCACAAGGTACAAGAGGAACAAGATGAGATGATGATACTTCCATCAGCCCGCAAGGTACAAGAGGAACAAGATGAGATGATGATACTCCCATCAGCCCGCAAAATAAAAGAGGAACAAGATGAGATGATGATACTCCCATCTCCCCGCAAGGTAGAAGAGGAACAAGATGAGATGATGATACTTTCATCTCCCCGCAAGGTACAAGAGGAACAAGATAAGATGATGATACTTTCATCTTCCCGCAAGGTACAAGAGGAACAAGATGAGATGAGATAATGTTGATACACACTTCACCCCACAAGGTACAAGAGGAACAAGATGAGATGATGATACTCACATCAGCCCACAAGGTACAAGAGGAACAAGATGAGATGGTGATACTCTCATCTCCCCGCAAGGTACAAGAGGAACAAGATAAGATGATGATACTCTCATCTCCCCACAAGGTACAAGAGGAACAAGATGAGATGATTGTCGTGAAATACTGAAGAGTTAACGATTCCCAGATGTACGACTGGATACACCGACTAACCAGGTAGGAGAAGGGTTAACCAACAAAGGAGTGACCAGGCGCATGTGTTTCTAGGTCAAGACCCAGAAGGAGACCAACAGTACAGGTAACCTGTCGCGTGGAAAAATTGGTTTGCGACAAAGGCAGACAGCATTATTGGATAGCATATTGCGGTCTGAATGTATGAAGAATGGAAACGGTTCAGAGTTGGAATTTTCCACTAACAATGATAATGCAGTCTGGATGTGAGGTGTCCAGCAATGTCAAGGACTATGCGGCAAAAATGACCGATATAAAGAGGGTCAATTCTTTGAGTAAGTTTAGTGTGTGTTCCAAACTGACCTGAAGGAGATATGTTCTTGAGTGGGAATAGAAATACACGTCCCTAATGATGGAAAGAGGGGATAATAGTGTGTTATTCGCTAAGTGTTTTTTCGATTCCAGGAACATAGATGCCTAAATAAGGTATAAAGATATTAGATATAGTTTAGGATATGAATATAGATGTGAGTGAAGTGCATTTAACATTGCTTTCTATTAGTAGGAATAGTATAGACGTTAGGTGAATCTTCTATCCTATGTCAGAGTGGGTTTTTTCGGAAGCCTTTTCATTTCGGCTGGAGGAAAAGACACTCACATAGGAGGGAAGAGGAAGCAGACACAGATCTCATTATTAAATGTATATCACAAAGGTTTCCATACCAGTGCGGGACTTATCAACTAAGAGATAAAACAGATGGCTGTGGTCAAGTTCACTCAGTGTTGATAACCCACAAGAAAGCACTTTAAAGTAATAAAGCACGACACTTGTGCATAAGAAAGGAAGGAAAAGAAGTGGCATCTTAATAAGTCAGGAGGACAGAGAATGGAAAATAGAGATCATACAAACTAAAGAAAAAAAGACTCAAATTACTCAATATCGTAGAGTTGCAAGGTGCATACAAAGTGCCTATATCAATTAAGAACTATCCAGTGTAGAACTGTTACAGGACAAAAATAGAGAACACTAGAAACGCGATGTGTTTTTCCAGGATGGAATTAAGAACGCTATAAGATAATAAAGACCATACAGTTTACGCTGACAGCATATGGTGATCGGGTTAAATACATTCATACAGTGGTGAACATATTTCATTACAAAAAACGGATATATCTACAGACTCAAGCAGACGGAGCTGTCAGGGTGAGACCGTTCTGTTATATCTATGTCATGTCCTGTACTCTAGCTGACAGAAGAGACGAGAGAAACCACGGAGACTATCTATCAACATCTTATCTGGCAGCCACACTAGAAGAACATACCAACTACATAGACAATATCCATACATACACCAGACATAGTTTTTATTAATAAATCTTTTATCTTATCGTTGAAAGGAACTGTTGTCGGAGTATGTGTTGAGGGAATAATAGAGAGAGAGAAAGAAATAGATATATGGAAGGGAAGACAGAAGAGAGGAGTGTAGACCAAAGTCAGTCAATAATCCCAACAGATAATAAGTTTAAAGATGTACTTGTTGAGTCCAGTCTTCTCTCGGGAATTTAACAGGACAATGATGATACTTTCATCTCCCCGCAAGGTACAAGAGTGACAAAATGAGATGAGATAATGATGATACTCACTTCACCCCACAAGGTACAAGAGGAACAAGATGAGATAATGATACACACATCAGCCCGCAAGGTACAAGAGGAACAAGATGAGATGATGATACTCACATCAGCCCACAAGGTACAAGAGGAACAAGATAAGATGATGATACTTCCATCAGCCCACAAAGTACAAGAGGAACAAGATAAGATGATGATACTCTCATCAGCCCGCAAGGTACAAGAGGAACAAGATAAGATGATGATACTCCCATCTCCCCGCAAGGTACAAGAGGAACAAGATGAGATGATGACACTTTCATCTCCCCGCAAGGTACAAGAGGAACCAGATGAGATGATGATACTCTCATCTCCCCGCAAGGTACAAGAGGAACAAGATGAAATGATGATACTTTCATCTCCCCGCAAGGTAGAAGAGGAACAAGATGAGATGATATAATGATGATACTCACTTCACCCTACAAGGTACAAGAGGAACAAGATGAGATGATGATACTCACATCTCCCTGCAAGGTACAAGAGGAACAAGATAAGATGATGATACTCCCATCACCACACAAGGTACAAGAGGAACAAGATGAGATGATGATACTCACATCAGCCCACAAGGTACAAGAGGAACAAGATTAGATGATGATACTCTCATCTCCCCGCAAGGTACAAGAGGAACAAGATAAGATGATGATACTCACATCACCCCACAAGGTACAAGAGGAACAAGATAAGATGATGATACTCACATCACCCCACAAGGTACAAGAGGAACAAGATGAGATAATGATACTCACATCAGCCCGCAAGGTACAAGAGGAACAAGATAAGATGATGATACTCACATCAGCCGACAAGGTACAAGAGGAACAAGATGAGATGATGATACTTCCATCAGCCCGCAAGGTATAAGAGGAACAAGATGATATAATGATACTCACATCAACCCGGAAGGTGCAAGAGGAACAAGATGAGATAATGATACTCACATCAGCCCGCAAGGTACAAGAGGAACAAGATGAGATGATGATACTCACATCAGCCCACAAGGTATAAGAGGAACACGATGAGATGATAATACTCACATGAGCCCGCAAGGTACAAGAGGAACAAGATGAGATAATGATACTCACATCAGCCCACAATGTACAAGAGGAACAAAATAATATGATGATGATACTCTCTTCATCCCCCAAGTTACAAAAGGAACTAGATGACATGATGATACTCCAATCACACCGGAAGGTACAAGAGGAACAAGATGAGATAATGATACTCACATCAGCCCGCAAGGTACAAGAGGAACAAGATGAGATGATGATACTTTTATCTCCCCGCAAGGTACAAGAGGAACAAGATAAGATGATGATACTCTCATCTCCCCGCAAGGTACTAGAGGAACAAGATGAGATGATGATACTCTCATCTCCCCGAAAGGTACAAGAGGAACAAGATGAGATGATGATACTTTCATCTCCCCGCAAGGTACAAGAGGAACAAGATAAGATGATGATACTCTCATCTCCCCGCAAGGTACTAGAGGAACAAGATGAGATGATGATACTCTCATCTCCCCGAAAGGTACAAGAGGAACAAGATGAGATGATGATACTTTCATCTCCCCGCAAGGTACAAGAGGAACAAGATAAGATGATGATACTCTCATCTCCCCCCAAGGTGAAAGAGGAACAAGATGAGATGATGATACTTTCATCTCCCCGAAAGGTACAAGAGGAACAAGATGAGATGAGATAATGTTGATACTCACTTCATCCCACAAGGTACAAGAGGAACAAGATGAAATGATGATACTCACATCAGCCCACAAGGTACAAGAGGAACAAGATGAGATGATGATACTCTCATCTCCCCGCAAGGTACAAGAGGAACAAGATAAGATGATGATACTCTCATCTCCCCACAAGGTACAAGAGGAACAAGATGAGATGAGATAATGATGGTACTCACTTCACCCCACAAGGTACAAGAGGAACAAGATGAGATAATGATACTCACATCAGCCCGCAAGGTACAAGAGGAACAAGATGAGATGATGATACTCCCATCAGCACACAAGGTACAAGAGGAACAAGATAAGATGATGATACTTCCATCAGCCCACAAAGTACAAGAGGAACAAGATAAGATGATGATACTCTCATCAGCCCGCAAGGTACAAGAGGAACAAGATGAGATGATGATACTCCCATCTCCCCGCAAGGTACAAGAGGAACAAGATAAGATGATGATACTCTCATCTCCCCGCAAGGTACAAGAGGAACAAGATAAGATGATGATACTCCCATCACCCCACAAGGTACAAGAGGAACAAGATGAGATGATGATACTACATCAGCCCACAAGGTACAAGAGGTACAAGGTACAAGAGGAACAAGATGAGATGATGATACTCTCATCTCCCCGCAAGGTACAAGAGGAGCAAGATAAGATGATGATACTCACATCACCCCACAATGTATAAGAGGAAGAAGATAAGATGATGATACTCACATCACCCCACAAGGTACAAGAGGAACAAGATGAGATAATTATACTCACATCAGCCCGCAAGGTACAAGAGGAACAAGATAAGATGATGATACTCACATCAGCCGACAAGGTACAAGAGGAACAAGATGAGATGATGATACTCCCATCAGCTCGCAAGGTATAAGAGGATCAAGATGATATAATGATACTCACATCAGCCCGGAAGGTACAAGAGGAACAAGATAAGATGATGATACTCACATCACCCCGCAAGGTACAAGATGGACAAGATGAGATAATGATACTCACATCAGCCCGTAAGGTACAAGAGGAACAAGATGAGATGATACTCACATCAGCCCACAAGGTACAAGAGGAACAAGATGAGATGATCATCCTCCCATCAGCCCGCAAGGTACAAGATGAACAAGATGAGATAATGATACTCACATCAGCCCGTAAGGTACAAGAGGAACAAGATGAGATGATGATTCTCACATCAGCCCACAAGGTACAAGAGGAACAAGATGAGATGATGATACTCACATCAGCCCGCAAGGTACAAGAGGAACAAGATGAGATGATGATACTCACATCAGCCCGCAAGGTACAAGAGGAACAAGATGAGATGATAATACTCACATCAGCCCACAAGGTACAAGAGGAACAAATAATATGATGATGATACTCTCTTCATCCCCCAAGTTACAAAAGGAACAAGATGAAATGATGATACTCCCATCACCCCGCAAGGTACAATAGGAACACGATAAGATGATGATACTCCCATCTCCCCACAAGGTACAAGAGGAACAAGATGAGATGATGATACTTTCATCTCCCCGAAGATACAAGAGGGATACTTCATCTCCCCGCAAGATAGAAGAGGAATAAGATAAGATGATGATACTCTCATCTCCCCGCAAGGTACAAGAGGAACAAGATGAGATGATGATACTTTCATCTCCCCGCAAGGTACCAGAGAAACAAGATAAGATGATATAATGATGATACTCACTTCACCCCACAAGGTACAAGAGGAACAAGATGAGATGATGATACTCTCATCTCCCCGCAAGGTACAAGAGGAACAAGATAAGATGATGATACTCACATCACCCCACAAGGTACAAGAAGAACAAGATAAGATGATGATACTCACATCACCCCACAAGGTACAAGAGGAACAAGATAAGATGATGATACTCATATCACCCCACAAGGTACAAGAGGAACACGATAAGATGATGATACTCACATCACCCCACAAGGTACAAGAAGGAACAAGATAGATGATGATACTCACATCAGCCCACAAGGTACAAGAGGAACAAGATGAGATGATCATCCTCCCATCACCCCACGAGGTACAAGAGGAACTAGATAAGATGATGATACTCACATCACCCCACAAGGTACAAGAGGAACAAGATGAGATGATACTCACATCAGCCCACAAGGTACAAGAGGAACAAGATGAGATGATCATCCTCCCATCAGCCCGCAAGGTACAAGATGGACAAGATGAGATAATGATACTCACATCAGCCCGTAAGGTACAAGAGGAACCAGATGAGATGATACTCACATCAGCCCACAAGGTACAAGAGGAACAAGATGAGATGATCATCCTCCCATCAGCCCGCAAGGTACAAGATGAACAAGATGAGATAATGATACTCACATCAGCCCGTAAGGTACAAGAGGAACAAGATGAGATGATGATTCTCACATCAGCCCACAAGGTACAAGAGGAACAAGATGAGATGATGATACTCACATCAGCCCACAAGGTATAAGAGGAACAAGATGAGATGATGATACTCACATCACCCCGCAAGGTACAAGAGGAACAAGATGAGATAATGATACTCACATCAGCCCGCAAGGTACAAGAGGAACAAGATGAGATGATGATACTCACATCAGCCCGCAAGGTACAAGAGGAACAAGATTAGATGATGATACTCACATCAGCCCACAAGGTACAAGAGGAACAAAATAATATGATGATGATACTCTCTTCATCCCCCAATCTACAAAAGGAACAAGATGAAATGATGATACTCCCATCACCCCGCAAGGTACAATAGGAACAAGATAAGATGATGATATTCCCATCACCCCGCAAGGTACAAGAGGAACAAGATGAGATGAGATAATGATGATACTCACTTCACCCCGTAAGGTACAAGAGGAACAAGATAATATGATGATGATACTCTCTTCATCCCCCAAGGTACAAGAGGAACAAGATGAGATTATGATCATACTCTCCCCATCCCCCAAGGTACAAGAGGAACAAGATGAGATTATGATGATACTCTCATCAACCCGCAGGGTACCAGAGATACATGATTAAACGTGTTGATGCTAACACACTTATCACCGGCAAGTGTACAAGAGGAAACAAATGAGATGATGACGATACTCTCAACATCCCGCAGAGTACGAGAGGAACAGGATGAGATTAGATGATGATACTCTCATCATGGCCAGCGGATGTATCTATGTTTGATTTTAGTAATCCTACTACTTCTAGTGCACTGGACTGATTTTTGCACGTGCATTAGCTTTTCTTGTTACCAGTGCCCCTCACCATCAGGCGAACCCACTCCGCTTCTGAGAGTACTTGTATTTTACGTCCAAAAGTCAAGGACGAGAAGTCAACCTTTTAATTCAACTAACCGATGTATGGATTGAACCCACTACCTCGACATCAGCATACCGGATATTTCATAACGAGCGCTCCATTCGGTCATGCGGACCACTATGTTGATAACCATGTTACGCGGGGATCATGCATCGAAATTTCTGCATCGAGGCGCCGTCGTCATTTAGAGGTGACAGGTTCGAATCCCGCTCGGTTACTATAGCTTTAAATCTTGATGCTGTCTAATCTGTCTAATGTGTCATCTGGTCTCTATTTCTTTCTCCTACTTCTATGAGCCCCATACAATACATGTAATGATCATGTATGTTTATTTATACAAATATTGTGTTATTTATCGTTCAACACAAAGCCAACTTACCTTCTGCTAATTACTGGAGCTGCAATCTTAGGCAATGGAACAGTCCACATCGGTTGCTTGGGGTAGTCGCTCCAGTAAACCGGGTTCCACCCGTAATGTTCTGGATAGTTCGGTCTTTGGTCTATTCCAAATGGGAAAGTTGGCTTGGAAAAGACACAGAAATACGTCACAGGAAAATTAACGTAAAGTCGATTTAGCTTCAACGAACGATGCTACAAACAACACATGTTGTAAGAGTTTTAAATAAGTAATATCAGGAGGCCATAACGAACACAGATCCTACAACGAGCGTCGAAGAGGACCTTAATATTTGTTTTTCTCGTTCCTGGGAAAACAGTACAAACTTCAAAGCAGAAGCATTATCAATCTCTACACCAGCGATATCTCAAATTTAAAAAAAAAATAAAAATTTAACCCGATAGCACAGTGGATTTTCAGTGGTTAAGTACCCAACAAGTTGAGCTTAGATTGTTGAAAAAGTGACTGGAAGAAACTGGCGACTTTTGGTCTTGCACCGTTAGTGCCATATTTTTTTAAAAAATGTTGCATATCCCTTACAGGATATTGCAGTCAACACCAGCATTTTCCATCTGCTGTTGATGTACTATTCAAGATTACGCTCAGTAGTTTGCCACTGCTTTCTGAGCGACCGGCTCACATAACCCCGTAAGTTACCAGAGCGGCGCGGACCACTGCGATTCTCGCACAGCTGCGTTACTCACGAGAATATACGGGATTACGAAGAAAGACGTTAACACCTACGCCAGGGAGACCGGCTAGTGCCACAGTACAACGCTTGAAATGTTAAAGTTCAAAAGTTCAAAGTCAAAGTAACGAAAGTCGCACTATATACGCTGTATTTGTTGTGTGTATTTTAAAGCAGAATTGATTGGTTGATACATCCGTCCGTTAATTTTCTGCTTGATTGGTTGGATAGTTTGTTGATTGTTTGCTTCGTTTGTCCGTTAGTTGGCTGCTTGACTGGTTGGGTGGTTTGTTGATTGTGAATCCTATGTGAGTTTAACTGTCAAGTCCGAAATGTTGGGGTTTAGATGATCTTTAACCTGAAGGGGACACTTTCAGACTGATGCTGGTGAAAAGATTTGTCACCCAACCCTGTACCATATTACGGTCACCGCAGGGACTATGGTACAGATCACTCCGTCTCTCTTCCAATCTCAGGAACCAGTGGGGTATGTAAAACCGGTACTGGAAGTTCACATTTGGGGAGAGGCATTTTAACACGTAACCAGACCATGGGTCAGCACAGGATATTTGACTAGTCGGGATTAGGCCTAGACCCGTAATGTTGTCTCCGCGGGTCATATGTATTTCACTGTCAACCGATTATAGATATTTCACTCTCAACGGGGTATAGATATTTCATTGTCAAACGGGTTATAGGTATTTCATTGTCACAGGGTTATAGATATTGCATTATCTACGGGTTATATATATATATATATATATATATATATATATATATATATATATATATATATATATATATATATATATATATATATATATATATATATATATATATTTTATATACTGTCTGTCACCGCTGTATAACACTTGTGTTATGTAGTTCCTTTTATGTGTACTGTCTGTCAAACGCTGTATAAAACTTATGTTCTGTAGTTTCCTGTGGCTTATACTCTCTGTCAACGCTGTATAAAACTTATGTTCTGTAGTTTCCTGTGGCTTATACTCTCTGTCACCGCTGTATAACACTTGTGTTCTGTAGTTTCCTGTGGTTTATACTCTCTGTCACCGCTGTATAAACACTTGTGTTATGCAGTTTCCCTGTGGTTATACTTCTGTTACCGCTGTATAACACTTGTGTTCTGTAGTTCTATTTGATCTGTTGCTATCAAGACGGCATCATCAGCATATCCTAAATTGCCTATATTGTGCCCACCATCCACCAACCACCAACTGCAAACTCTGAGAGTCGTGGTAGCGTAGTGACTAGACGCTAGCCTTTCGGCCAGGTTTGTCATGGGTCTGATCCGCATCGGCATGAGCATTTTTCAAATCGGAAAAGCTCCCATATCAACTCAGCCTAAAATGGGCGCCGAGATATGTCTTGGGAAGTAAAGGCGACAGACGTGATGCTGACCACATCCCCCGCCGGTGATGGTCAGTGCAAAATGGGTTTAGCACCATATGTCCAGTTCACCGTTAAGGGTGTACAATGGTCCATAACTTCACTTACTTAACTGAAGACCCGAGCACATTTTCTGTAGACTTCACGCCATGCTCTCTGCACAGTGAAACCACATTCATTGTTATCACCCACCCGTGTCAGATATGCTTTACATGCTGCAACGATTATGAATGACCAAGAGGCGGAGACGCCCAGCGCGGAGGTGGATGAGGGATATTAAAGACACACGAACACGAAAATACACGAGGCAGAAGACTTTGAGTCTCTTCGATGTGCTGTGATGAGAGCCACGTTCTGCAAATCGTCTGCTATAAGATGACGACGATGATGGTGAAAGCTTTGGCATAGCTTGCATAAGACATGGTCAAGATTCATCCACACGTGTTAAATTATTCTTTATCAGCAGCTCTAGTGTAGACATGGTCAAGATTCATCCACACGTGTTAAATTATTCTTTATCAGCAGCTCTAGTGTAGACATGGTCAAGATTCATCCACACGTGTTAAATTATTCTTTATCAGCAGCTCTAGTGTAGACATGGTCAAGATTCATCCACACGTGTTAAATTATTCTTTATCAGCAGCTCTAGTGTAGACATGGTCAAGATTCATCCACACGTGTTAAATTATTTTTTATCAGCAGCACTAGTGTAATGGCTAGCGTGCATGTCTGCAAGCCCGTTAGTCCTTGGTTCAAATTCGCATGAGGCCAGAATCGTTTGTTAAAGTAATAATATGCATCATAAAATATATACTATAAAGTGCTGCGGGAACTTAAAGGCAGGCGGCGTTATATGAACCACATCAGCCATCAAGTGCTGTTTGGTCTTAAGGTATGGGCCTAGTACCATATCCCCAATACACAAACGTGTTGTTAAATATTTCAACATTGCCGCGAGGCTCACGAACCTGTTTAGGGTTGCCAGATCTCGTAGCCCAGAAACCGCGACGTTTCTCTTAGAATAACACACGTACATTAATATTGTCACTTACCATCATCATCATCATCATTATCATAATCGTGATCATCATCATCGTGATCATCATCATCACTACCGCCACCATCACGTGCACTGCCAACTGGTGTAGGAGTTCTTGTATCTTCACAGATCTATGTCCTTGGTGCACCCGACCAACACTGCTGAAGGTATTCCTGCACCCCACAGTCTCAGTCAATCCAGCATCATGTCTATGGGTTTACCCCTGCTTCTGTTCCCACTGATCTTTCCAGATGCCACGAAGTTTTACAATTAATATCTTCTCGTTATATTACCAAAGCACATTGTTTGACTTTTCCTTTTATTTGTACATTGTGTTCTAGTGTCATTAGCCTCTCTTAGACAATCGCTGTTGATTACTCTGACAGTCCAAGGTATTCACAACATTCGTCAAAGAACCCACACTTTTGTGCTTCCAGGCTTCTCCTAATGTGTTCATTTATATTCCATGCTTCATTACCATAGAGCCAAACAGTTTATATGCAACATGTCAGTACTCTCTTTCTAACATTCAATGATAGTGACTTATTGCTCAAGACATTTTTCTAACATTCAATGATAGTGACTTATTGCTCAAGACATTTTTCTAACATTCAATGATAGTGACTTATTGCTCAAGACATTTTTCTAACATTCAATGATAGTGACTTATTGCTTAAGATATTTTTCTAATATTCAATGATAGTGACTTATTGCTTAAGATATTTTTCTAACATTCAATGATAGTGACTTATTGTTTAAGATATTTTTCTAACATTCAATGATAGTAACTTATTGCTTAAGATATTTTTCTAATATTCAATTATAGTGACTTATTGTTTAAGATATTTTTCTAATATTCAATGATAGTGACTTATTGCTTAAGATATTTTTCTAACATTCAATGATAGTGACTTATTGCTTAAGATATTTTTCTAACATTTAATGATAGTAACTTATTGCTTAAGATATTTTTCTAATATTCAATGATAGTAACTTATTGCTTAAGATATTTTTCTAATATTCAATGATAGTGACTTATTGTTTCAGATATTTTTCTAACATTCATTGATAGTGACTTATTGCTTAAGATATTTTTCTAATATTCAATGATAATGACTTATTGTTTAAGATATTTTTCTAACATTCAATGATAGTGACTTATTGTTTAAGATATTTTTCTAACATTCAATGATAGTGACTTACTGCTTAAGATATTTTTCTAATATTCAATGATAGTGACTTATTGTTTAAGATATTTTTCTAACATTCAATGATAGTGACTTATTGCTCAAGACATTTTTCTAACATTCAATGATAGTGACTTACTGCTTAAGACATTTTTCTAACATTCAATGATAGTGACTTATTGCTTAAGACATTTTTCTAACATTCAATGACAGTGACTTATTGCTAAAGACATTTTTCTAACATTCAATGACAGTGACTTATTGCTTAAGACATTTTTCTAACATTCAATGATGGTGACGTATTGCTTAAGACATTTTTCTAACATTCAATGATAGTGACTTATTACTTAAGACATTTTTCTAACATTCAATGATAGTGACTTATTGCTTAAGACATTTTTCTAACATTCAATTATTGTGACTTATTGCTTAAGACATTTTTCTAACATTCAATGATAGTGACTTATTGCTTAAGACATTTTTCTAACATTCAATGATAGTGACTTATTGCTTAAGACATTTTTCTAACATTCAATGATAGTGACTTATTGCTTAAGACATTTTTCTAACATTCAATGATAGTGACTTATTGCTTAAGATATTTTTCTAACATTCAATGATAGTGACTTATTGCTTAAGACATTTTTCTAACATTCAATGATAGTGACTTATTGCTTAAGATATTTTTCTAACATTCAATGACAGTGACTTATTGCTTAAGACATTTTTCTAACATTCAATGATAGTGACTTATTGCTTAAGATATTTTTCTAACATTCAATGATAGTGACTTATTGCTTAAGATATTTTTCATTTTCTGATATGCAGATTTTGCTTGACAAATTCTGCGTCATTTTGTTTTCTTGGCGTTCATGCGCTTTGAACTTGATACACGTGCTACAACTTCTAGTAGTACTGGACTGACTTGCGTGTGGATTAGCTTTCCCTTTTACCAGTTTCTCTCGCTATCAGGTGGACCCACTCCATCCTCTGAGGTACTTATAATTTATGTTCTCAAGTCAATAACAAGAAGTCAATATTTCAGTCCAACTGACCGGTGTATGGGTTAAACCCGCCACTTCAGCTTTAATATCAATTACAAACCAAACAGTTCTACCTACTGAAAATTGAGAAACATTTCTATTTAATTAAATCTTTCACGTCACAGTAAAAGCCGGGACATTGATTTTTCAGCACAGTGAATTTGTAGATTTGTGATTTGTAGATTTGTAGATCTGTAGAATAAGTCACTATCAATGAATGTTAGAAAAATATCTGAAACAATAAGTCACTATCATTAAAAAAAAAAATCCGGGTCTGTCCGGGAAAACCGGGACGTCTGCAAACCTAACTAACCGTGTTGAACATTACCTTTGGAACATCTGTAGATGGCGGTTCCGTCTTGAGCCTGGCCCGTTCTAATTGAGCAGCTTCGTTGTACACAATCCCAGCTGGAAATTTGTGGATGTCCATGGCAACAGCAGACGTCAGTGACTGCGACAGCGAATGTCAGCGAAGACTACAACTTTGCGATGCTAAAGCAAAGTTAGGCACTTCTACACTAGGACTCGCTGGCGTGAGCTAGAGCACTGTAACATTGCAGAAAGTAACAGTTGATTATGTAATTCTATATTTATCGCAATCCCGAAGAAATCAGGAGGTTTGGAATGCGATCAACATCGAAAAATTAGTATAATGAGCCACATCACGAAGATGTGGCTATGAATTAGCATATAAAGATTTAGGAAGAAAATACAACCAGAAATATGAGAAGAACAATGTGGATTTGTAGAAGGCAAGGGTACAGTAAACGCTGTGTATATGCTGAGAACATTAATTGAACGTTCTATAGAAGTAAACATAGACCTACATCGTTGCTTTATTGACTGCACAGAGGCTTTCAATAAAGTAAGACATGTCAACATGATGAAGATGCTTGCAGATCTACAAATTGATGGCAAAAACCTCAGACTTGTCAAAAACATATATTGAAATCAACAAGCTGCCATAAAGATTAATAATGAAGTAGGTCAATATCAGCGTATTAAAAGAAGTTTGAGACAGGGATGTTTAATGTCTCCAGATTCTCCCCTTCCCCCCCCCCCCCCCCCCCCCTTTTTTTTTACAGCGAATATATTTCAGAAATGTAGAAGACATGAAGGGAATCACCATTGGGGGGACGTAACATCAATACGATTTGATATGCGGATATTACAGGATTGATTGTAGACAATGAGCAGGTACTGTAACATTTAGTAGATGCGATTGTTGCACACAGTGAACAATTAGGATTAGAAGCAAATTATAAAAAGACGCCGATTATGGTCGCACTAGGAAGAAAGAAATACCACAATGTAATACACAAGTAAATAGAAATATTCTTAAACAAGTTAATCGGTACAGTTTAGTTTAGTCGATGGATCAACATCACGGCACACGGGTGCAACCCATAAGTGCTCCGTTCTCCTCCTAACTCAAACCTGAATCTGGAGAAACTCAGCTCAGTGCACGAACTCCGTAGCACCGGCGAGGATCCTGAAATACTTTGGGTAGATTTTTGTTTAAACTCGAAATTTTGCTCGGGCAGCGCCGTTAGGCTACTATTTTCGATTTACAACTGCCAAGGGATTTTTTACGTGCGCAACAATACACACGGGCGTCCGATCTCACTACCCAGAGACCAGGGGAAATTTTATTACTAGAAGTCCACGAGAAAAGATCCCGGTCATCACCGGGGCTTGAACCCGGGACCTCCAGCACTCGAGGCGGACACCATACCTCGAGACCACGCAGCCCCCGGTACAATTCGGTACAATTATCTCGGAACAATCCTTGAAGATATTAGAACAAGAATCGCCACTGCGATGATTGCCTGTTACAAGATGTTAAACACTGACCAATAAAAAGAGAAAAAGAGCGTTGAGATGCTACATAGCACCTGTTATTTTGTATGGATATGAAACGTGGAAAATGAGCAGACAAGCTGAAAAACATCTGATGAGTATAGAAATGTGGTTTCTGAGGAGAATGCAAGGAATACCATGGACATACAGAAAAATCAATGGCCAAGTCCTAGAAGAAACAAATGAAAACCGTAAATAAATTAGAAAAAAATACACGTAGACAATCGCAAATTTTTGGACACGTTATGAGAAGAAATAAATTTGAGAACTTGGTGACAACTGGCAAGATTGAGGGGACGAGAACAATGGGAAGGCAGAGAAGTAAACACCTGCATGGCTTGGTCACGTGGTATGGTCGAGACAAGAACACGGAGCTGATCCACGACTCTGGTGATTGTGTGAGATGGCGAAACATGACCGTCCACGTTTATCGGCATGGCACATTATGATGATGAAAAAGTACTTATTATAATAATAACGTCGTGGGTCAGAAGGAGTTAAACTAACAGCATAGACAGAATATCCGAAAACAATAACTAAGACATAATTGGTAATATCTGTAATTAAACAAACAACATGAACAGAAGGCTTGGAAAAAATAACTGAGATATACTTGATAATAGTGAAAAACAGTTAAGCTAACAACATGGACAGAAGGCTTGAAAAGAACAGCTAACACATTATCGGTAATAGAAGCAATTAAGCTAACAATATGGACAGAAGGCTTGAAAACAACAACTAAGATATAACTGTTAAGTCCGAAGAATATAAACTAACGTTCATGACATATTAACTGTGTCCGAAGAATATAAACTAACGTTCATGACATATTAACTGTGTCCGAAGAATATAAACTAACGTTCATGACATATTAACTGTGGCGGACCAGATCTAATAAGAGGAGACAAAACCGCTAACAGGACATTAACATTTGAAGCATGTTGTCTATTGTCTAATGCAGTGGTTCTCAACCTTTTTTTTTTTGTTTGTTCCATGCACCCTTTCTCCATATGTTCAGAATGTCATTCTCTAACCCCCTCCCCCCCTTTCGTACTTTCCTCTCTATAACCCCCCCCCCCCGCCCCTAAACAGTATACGTAAAAATGGAAGCTAAATTTAATAACACATACTAGAACAAGTCTAGACGTCTACATAAAACGTGCTATGCGGGTCTAATTACTCTATAAAACGAATTTAAGAAGGGCGAGAAGTTCAAAACCGTAAAGTATGGAGGGAAAAACAATATCAAGTAATCGGTTAATGTATTAACGCGATCTTGAAATAATCTTAATCCCCCTCCCCCGGAAATTCTAAATCCCCCCTCTCTTGGGGGGGGGGGGGGAATTCCCCACCGGTTGAGAACCACCGGTCTAATGTTTAAGGGGGCCCACTTCATCAGGGTCCCACATCGGGCCAGCTGATACCCAGGCCTATCGACATGGAACTTGTTGATGATGATGATAATGTTCTATTCTAATTATTTAGTTTAAAATAATACGTAACTGAGTTGTGATAAGTTAAAGTAGGAGTAATAACTATCTGGGAATGATAGACTTAAAGCAATAATTATCTGGGAATGATGGAATTTAAGTATTAACTATCTCTAAATGAAGGTATTAAAGTAAAAAAAAAAAATAGATTGATATAGTCACTATTTATATCACCATCAGCATCAAATAAGAAGATTAATATTAAAAAAGAGAAGCAACGGCTGCAGCAGGATATAACAATATAACAAGATGAATCTGCGGGCGACCATTGTTTGTCATCTGTGCGCTGTTATCTCTCCAAGCCTTCATACAACACTGTCCGGTGTCGTCTCTTTTTTGCCTCCCCCAGTTTGTTTTACACGTGTATATAATACAACTAGAACACGGTAAGTAAAGTTAGTCAAGGACCTCTGTGTACACACATGAGGCATATTGGTATCACGGCAGATAAGGAAATAACGGACCTTTTACGTACTGTGTAAGTCAGGGCTCGGCAACCCTTTTGTATGAAGTAAAAACAGTTAGATATATGCGACATACTAAAAACGAACAGCAAAGACATACGACGAATAGAGATAGCAGGCAGGGAAACAAATTATAATAGGTAAGAGAAGTAACGGCTGCACCAGGATATAACAGTAGGAAATAAAAAGAGGTTGCAGAAGTTACACGTACCTAACTGTTGTTATTTCCTATTGTTATATCCTGGTGCAGCCGTTACTTCTCTCAACCTTTTCGTAATGTTGTCTGTAATATTGCAGAGTCACCCAGCATGCCAACCTAAGTACAGAACTTCGTCAAGGTCAATCACTGTTCTACACTTTCTCAGTTTCCACTAGATTACGCCCATCTCCAATATCTAACTACGTTCGTTTTGAAGGGGTGTGAACACATCAATAGCTGTACTAGTACAACAATTATGTCCTTCAATGTAATTCGACATTCAGTTTGTTTATGAGCTCGTATATTGCATTACAATCCACTCAGCGAGCCAATGAAAATCGTTCCACGTGCCAAGCGTGCCGTAGGTTGTCGATGGCCTGGTGTAGGTAGTCTAGTCTGTCAACTGTCTGTCATTTACTGCCTTTAGTACCTTGCGGTGTATGGCAGGTGGTCTTGACCCTGGGGCATTAGTGCCGCCTGTTTAGTGCGGTCACCGCGAACTGTGCAGGTTAGGGTTCTCCCCCCCCCCCCCCCCCCCGACAAAAAAAACCCCCACACCTTACCGAGGATTCGAATCCGGGTCTCCTGAAGGAGGATCCGGTATTCTAGCCACTCCGCCAGCCGCTCCTAGGTGTAGGTAGTGATAGCCTAACAATATTAATAATATTGGATAGACCATTCGGGACTCAGTGTGTGATGTATTCAATATTACGCCGGCAATCTTTACTTCCCAAGAGATTTCCTGGTATCAATCTAAGGTTGCTTCGACTCGGGAACCCTAGTCGATTCTAAACACCCCCTTCTATGCCTGCCGCGGTCTTGGGTTTAAATCCCAATTGGGGCGAATTTGTCAAATTGACCTGGTCTTCTAGGTCCACACAGAGTGGCCTAAAATGGGCACCAGAAAATGCCTGGGGAGGTAAAGCGGATGGCGGGATACTGACCACATCCCCACCGAGTGCCGGTTGGTCTATATAAATTATGGGTCTAGAACCATGTTGTGTTATAACGTGTCGGTATGGGAGCCGGTCGTTCAGAAAGTAATGGCAAACTACTGAATGTTAACCAAAAAACATGCCTAGTACATCAATAGCAGCTGAAAAATGCTGGTGTTGACTGCAACGTCCTGTAAGGGATATATGCAACATTAAAAAAAACACCATATATCCTTAAGGCGTGTAAGAGGGTTCTATGCTTTTTTTCACTTCGGTATGGATTTGGAAGACATGGCCCCTGGTAGGCAGGCATGCACTCTAATCGCTGCGCCACGTTGGGTCTCATACATGTAAAAAAAAACAAAAACAAATGCACAGACATACAAGAAACAGCTACATCACACAGACATACAAGAAACAGCTAAGACTCATGTATTTGTCTGTATTTTGTTTTCATGAGAAGCAACATATTCTTTCTCATGTGTGTTTACATGCACATGCAATTGTGATGTGTGCGTTGGATGCCCTAACTGCTAATTTTGCAAGATTTTGAATAACTTAATAACGTTTGGTATATATAACTTTTACATCTCCCGTATTTAAACAAACATATCTTTAATATAGACATGATCAGCAGAGGTTTGTAATACAGACATGATCTGCAGAGAGTTCTCCTACAAGAAACAGCTACATCACACAGACATACAAGAAACAGCTATATCGCACATACATAAAATAAACAGTTACATCTACGTAAGCGTGACAGAAACAACTACACAGACACACAAGAAACAGGTACTCACACAGACATACAAGAAGCGGCTACATCACATAAAAATAAAAGAAGCAACAACACAACCTAGACATACAAGAAACAACTACATCACACAGACATACAAGAAACAACTACATCACACAGACATACAAGAAACAGCTACATCACATAAACATAACAGAAACAACAACACAACCTAGACATACAAGAAACAACTACATCACACAGACATACAAGAAACAACTACATCACACAGAATACAGAAGACAGAGAAGAGTGAAGAGGAGTGGCAACAGCAGAAGTCTTCACCGCCACTCGTCGGACAGACTCACCCGAGGAGGATGAGGATGATTGTGAATCTGAGGAACTTGCGCATTGACATGTCGGAGTGGGTGTACTCTGGGCTTGGGTCTGCCCAATTCTTGATTTCTCCCGATGCTTCAATACGTTGCAGGTGAGAGATGCATTTACTGGCTAATATTGTTTGTTTTTTAATTCTATAAATACAGATGTGGAACACATTAATATTTCAGTTTATCTACCATTTGCGTTCTCTCTTTCTCGCCACTTTCTGTCTGTCTCCCACTCTGTCTTTCCCTTTGCCTGTCTCTAGCTGACTCTCACTCTGCTTGTATCTGACTTTTTCTGTGCGCCGCTGTCTCTCTGTCTTTCTGTCTGTCTCTGTCGCTCTATGTCTCTATCTGCATCTATGTGTGTCTTTCTGTCTGTCTCTGTCGCTCTATGTCTCTATCTGCATCTATGTGTGTCTTTCTGTCTGTCTCTGTCGCTTTATGTCTCTATCTGCATCTATGTGTGTCTTTCTGTCTGTCTCTGTCGCTTTATGTCTCTATCTGCATCTATGTGTGTCTTTCTGTCTGTCTCTGTCGCTCTATGTCTCTATCTGCATCTATGTGTGTCTTTCTGTCCCTCTGTTTTTGTCTTTTTCTCTCCTTGTATGTCTAAATCTGTGTCTCTCATTCTCTCTCATTCTCTCTCTCTCTCTCTCTCTCTCTCTCTCTCTCTCTCTCTCTCTCTCTCTCTCTCTCCCTCTCCCATTATTCAATTCCAATCAACAAAGTGTATCCTCAAAATGAAG
This sequence comes from Cepaea nemoralis, assembly GCA_014155875.1. Classification (NCBI taxonomy): domain Eukaryota; kingdom Metazoa; phylum Mollusca; class Gastropoda; order Stylommatophora; family Helicidae; genus Cepaea; species Cepaea nemoralis. Next base: position 15,711 of record JACEFZ010011256.1, on the reverse strand, counting down.
GCTGGCCACACCGAATTTCGAAATCTGCCTGCCTGCCTGCCTGCCTGCCTGTCTGTCTGTCTGTCTCTGTCTGTTGTCTGTCTGCCTGCCTGCCTGTCTGTCTGTCTGTCTGTCTGTCTGTCTGTCTGTCTGTCTGTCTGTCTGTCTGTCTGTACACTTTGACAGACCGCTCTATGCCCATCTCCTATTTTATCTCCCCACCTGTATCGTTGTCTACTTCTTGCTTGACAGTATTTAACTGTTCCACCAAACATGGTGTGTATAAGAGTACATCGTCTTTGAATAAGGCCAAAAAATTTGCCAAACATGCTTGTTATTGCTTCCACTGTCTCTGTTCGTTTTTAGCATCTTTAGGACTCATGTATTTGTCTTTTAGGACTCTATTTGTCTTTTAGGACTCATGTATTTGTCTTTTAAGACTCATGTATTTGTGTGTAGTTTGTTTTCGTGAGAAGCAACATATTTTTTCTCATGTGTGTTTATATGCACACGCAATTGTGATGTTTGCGTTGGATGCCCTAACTGTTAATTTTGCAAGATTTTGAACAACTTAATAACATTTGATATATATAACTTTTACATCTCCCGTATTTAAACAAACATATCTTTAATCTAGCCATGATCAGTAGAGGTTTGTAATACAGAAATGATCTGCAGAGAGTTGTAATTAGATATTATATCCAGAGGTTTGTTATATGGACATGAACTGTAGCGATTTGTAATTAGACATAATATGTAGAGATTTGTAATATAGACACGATTTGTATAGATGTGTTATATAGACATGTTCTGTAGAGATTTGCAATTAGACATAATCTGTAGTGATTTGTTATATAGACATGTTCTGTAGAGATGTGTATTTAGACATGATCTGTAGAGAGGTATATATAGACATGATCTGTAAAAAGTTGTTATATAGACATGATCTGTAGAGAGGTATATATAGACATGATCTGTAAAAAGTTGTTATATAGACATGATCTGTAGAGATTTTTCATAAACGCATGATCAGTAGAGATTTGTTATATAAACATGATCAGTTGATATTTGTTATATAGAATAATCAGTTGAGATTTGTTATATAGACATGATCAGTTGATATTTGTTATATAGAATAATCAGTTGAGATTTGTTATATAAACATGATCAGTAGATAATTGTTATATAGAATAATCAGTTGAGATTTGTTATATAAACATGATCAGTTGATATTTGTTATATAGAATAATCAGTTGAGATTTGTTATATAGACATGATCAGTAGATAATTGTTATATAGAATAATCAGTTGAGATTTGTTATATAAACATGATCAGTTGATATTTGTTATATAGAATAATCAGTTGAGATTTGTTATATAGACATGATCAGTAGATAATTGTTATATAGACGTGATCTTACAGATTTGTAAGATATAAACAGTATAAGTTATATTCAAACACTGCAACCTTATCAATTGGCTATGTTTTGCTTCAGCATTTTTACAGACTTCTGTCTTAGTTTGTAACTTGAAAGCTACAGGAAAAATTCGGTTTCAAGAATACCGCCGACCTAAAACCTGAAACAAAAATAAATACAAAGTACTTTATCACAAGCTATACTCATGCAACAATTGCCATTGTCTGTTGTCTTTTTTCACTGCAGAGTGACAATAGGAGATGATTACATTATAACAAATGATTTAGCCGACAGTCATAAACTCATAAGTCAAGGACACATAGGATTCATCATCGCTATCATCCAGTGAATTGGGTGTCATCAAACTTGTTTCATCAAGCCTGTGACACAGTACATCAGACTTCGACAAACATTTTTTCGAGTTTGCTTTCCCTAACCTTTGACTGTCCCCAGTCTACCTGTAAAGCAGCAGGTTTGTGTCTCTCATTGTCTGGTTCATATCCATTGACCTGTCCGACATGGGAGACCCTGCCAGTATGTGTGCTGCCGCCGGGTTTGCTCTTGGGCTCATTTAGGTACAAGGTGGTTACACCACAGAATGGAAACACACATGATTGAATTATTATGATTGCACATTAAAGATACTCACTTATCAATGCTATCTCTATAGTATAGCTATAAGATAAGATAAGATAAGATAAGATAAGATAAGAAAATATTAAGCCATGAGTTCTTGTTAATGGAAGTTAGATAAAGAATTCTTGCATGTTACATGGGTCATCTGGCTGCGAATCCTGGACAATTAGTTTTAAAACATTAAAAACATGGACGCTTCAGAGATGTGGTTTTACAAACGAATTCTGAAAATCCGTTGGGAAGCCAATTTTGGACAGTCAAACTATGTGAGAGAGACTAAGACACAATAACAACTTATCACAGTCATCAGAAACAGGCAATCATCAGTTTGTTCGGAAACATTTTGTCATGGCATAGAAGAGTGTCAGCACAAGAATTGATACATGCCGTGGCACTTGATGATGGATGTAAGTACATCGGATTCCAAGTGTTAAATCAACAAATGGTAATCGTTGTAAACTATTCTTAATTCGACGTGCAGATGGAGTCAACAGGTTTGGGTCGATAATTAACGATCTAACCTTGTATGGTGGTTTAGAATATTTCCTCCATGATTTTGTAACTCTATTTTAACAGGGAGTTTGTCCAGGGGATAAACTGAGACGATGGCAGCAAGTTGCAAGGTCGCAACAGAGCACTGATGCGTTCAGGAAGCGGTGATTTCTGTGCATTTGTGGTGCGTCCAATACATACTTGTCGTGTTTGGAGATAAATAATCAATCAGTCAGCCAATTATCATCATCATTATCACATATCTCACTGAGTGACGTGAGCGACCATGATGTTCCATAACCCTGGCTTTCACGTTGCTACTTCAATTAATCATAGAAAAGTAAAAAAAAACAGTGCCCATTTTCACATCTTGAGGCGTCTTGGGTATATGGTGCAAATCATCATCATCAAGTGCCATGTCAGCTACGTAGGTGTACATATCTCTCCACAGATCTCGATCTTTGGTGTTCTGGATCAACTCTGTTGATGATATTCCTCCATGCCCCTGTCTCAATCCATCCAGCATTATTTCTCTTGGTCGGCCTCTGCCTCTCTTTCCCTTGATCTTTCCAGTTGTCACTGTGTTCTCCAGTTCTAAATGTGTTCTCCAAGGAATTCGCAACATTCGTTTTATGAACTACATCTCTATTGCTTCCTAATTCTTCCTAACTTGTTCATTTATATTCCAAGATTCACTGCCATACAGCAAAACAGGTTCTATATAGCACTTCAGCACTCTCTTTCTTACATTTAATGATAGTGACTTACTGCATAAGATGATTTTCATTTTCAGAAATGCAGCTTTTGCTTGCCCTATTCTGCTCTTAATTTCTGCTGCGTACCTCCCATCTGATGCTATAAAGCCCCCCCCCCCCCCCCCCCTATTTTTTTCTCTGCATATCCTATTACAGGACATCGTTGTCAACACCAGCATTTTACCGATGTTGTCGATTTCTTGGCAAGATTACGCTCAGTAGTTTGAGATTGCTTTCTACCGTTTGCTCACGTGGATAAACGGGATTGCGGAGAAAGTCGCTAAAGCCTAGGCCAGGGAGGCCGGCCCCTCATCTCATCTCATCTCATCTCCGTTTACACTTCTTAGTTTTTCTACCGGCCCCTTGGTATGTAAAATTATCCACTAGGTTAAAAATGTGAGGTTGTAAATGTTTTAGTTTTTGCAGAGCAATGTATGTTTTTCTCATAATTCCTGTCGCTGCATTTCCATCGCCGTCAGCAGTGAACATAGATATGCGAAACTACTCACTGTCTGTAATGTGTCTCCAATAACAAATATATATGTTGACATATTTGTTTTTTTTTTTAAATGTCATTATTGCATTAAACTACTGAGCGTAATCTTGCAAAGGAATCAACAATCAGCTGAAAGATGCTGATGTTGACAGCGATGTCCTGTAAAGGATATGCACCAAAAAACAAAAACATTATTGCATTGTTGCACCTGGATGGCTTGGCCTCGTGGCATGGTCGAGACAGAAACACTGAGCTGATCCACGACTCTGGTGATCGAGTGAGATGGCAGAACATGACAGCCCATGCTTACCGGCATGGCACATGATGGATGGATTGTTGCATTCAGGCATACATTAATGTCACTTTGCCGTTGCATTGTCTTGATTCGTTTCTCAATCGCGAATTGTGATGCATATCGAAGTTCAGGAATCCCGATTCCCCCGATTATAAAGTGATCATATTGTTCCTTGTCAATAATTGATTTAACATTCCTCTTGATATTTTCAGTCTATAAGTTCAACAAATCTCTTTCTTACCATCTATGCCAAGTAGCGATAATGACTTTGTCTGTGCACAGCCTTCTGCCTCGTGTGCTGCCAATCACTTCCGATACTGATGCACCTCCATGCCACGATGTCAATCTCTTCAGCATTTTCTCTCTTGGTCTCCCTCTAACTCGCATCCCCTTAAATCTTCTCACTGTGACAACATACTCCAGCGATTTCCTTCTTATGACTTGCCCAAAGAATATGGACTGTTTTGATCTAATGCGAGTAACCAGTTCTCTATGTGAGTTAACTTCCTTCAAGGTAGTAGGTACCTTCATTACTTTTTCTATCCGTCAACTAGGTTCTCATAATTTTTCTTTAAACAAAAAATATTTCCGCAAATTCCACATATTCCACTTGTCTGCCAATTGTCCTTGATTTGCTTTCGTACACTATAGCTCTCAAAACTCTTTTTCTCAGCTCACGTGACACACGTTAAATCATATCTGATTCCCGACACTTATCAAAGCAATCCGCTGTACCACTTTTTGGTGATAGCATCAAGAGATGAACGAGCAACAAGCAATCTCTTTGTATACAATAAAGGCAGAATATCTTCCAAAGCCTTTTGTAGCCAACATTCATTGTGATGTCAACTCGCGAATGATTGATTGCCCATCACATTGGATTTTCCCTGTAGTAACTGAATTTTCCCTGTAAGAAGCATCCAATTATGCTTTCTATGAACACATGTTTTACAAATGTAATAAGACTTGCCGTAGGTTTTAAATTAGAGTGGGTTTCATTCTGCTTATTCAAGTGAGTTTGTTATTCACACTGTGTTATTCACACATATTCAGCTTTCTTAAGCATAGTTTTTGTAAATGTTAGAGACCACACATTGCTATACATTCACATGTCATAATTCAGTCGATGATCGATCAATGAATCAGTTAATCAGCATAACTTCCCACCTGCCTGCCTACCTACCTACCTACCTGCCTACTTACCTACTTTCCTACCTACCTACCTACTTACCTACCAACCCACCCACCCACTTAACTGTCTGAATGTACGTCTGTCCTCATGTCTGTCTGTTTATCTTGTCTGTCTGGTTGTTTATCCCACCATTGGTCTGTCTGTCTGTGCATCTGTCTGTCTATCTGTTCATCTTCCCACTTTCCTGACTAATAGCCTGTCTGCGTCACCTGACATCACACACACACATATATACACACGCGCACACACACTACACTCATACACACACATTATAATTGTGGTACATGTGAATGAGTGCGTGACTATTATGACAACCATATCCTACCCACACCATACTTCTCTTCTAGCAGATTTCGCACCGAAACCTTTGTGAAAAATGATATTGTTTGTGCTTTCAGTTTCAGGGCGCAGCCAAACAGACAAACACCACGCGGATGATGCATCAGGGACGCGCCCCCCAGTCTCCTGGAAACACCATGTGTAGTCTCAAGTGCAGCGCCGAGTGCCCACCAGTACCCGAATCTGCTTGCCAGCCACCCGACCACTCGCCTACCTCCATTAATCGATACCAGTTTCGGTAAATATAAAGCCACTAACATCATCTGCACACATTACTGCATTTTTTTTTGGGTATTTAAAACATCAAAATAAGGATTCGGTGCATTTTCTTTTCTCTATTGTTCAAATCACAAGGAATATGTATTACCAATATGGAATAGCGTTAATGTTGATTTACAGTTTACATACAATAAATAGGAACAAGACAAAGAAAAGGTTAACAAATGTACTCTTAATCTTTGATATGCCATTAGCCAAATAAAATGTCACTATTTATAAACATTAAGAAGCCACGCAATGTGTTTAGTAGCGCGAAACTGTCATTTGTTTGTGTGTTGCTATCAACATCTCACACCATAGAAAGATGCAGCCAACACCCAACTAGCCATGAAATGGCTTGAAAAAATGCTTGGCCTGCCTGGTTGGGGGTCTACACTCCACTTGGAGTCTTAAGAGCAAAAGAAGAAGGAGGAAAAAAAAAGAAGAAGAAAGTTTTAATGCCAGCCAGTCCGTCTGTGTTGTGCTGAATCATGCATGACGTGGCTACACCCTAATATGCTTCTCTACATGATATGTTCCAGCACTAGGCTTGCGCACCAAGCTGGCTAGAGCTCCGCAAAACAGTCCCCCTGGAGAAAGCATTTTGATAGAGAAGTCTGGTGAGAAGTCCCTACACCAACCTAACTCATATAAATGCGAGCTATTATCAGTACTCGGGCGACTTAAACGTCAATGCATCAAAGAATTTTAAACTCATGGTTTTCCAGGGATTCTCAAACAACAGCAGCAACAACAACAACAACAACAACAACAACAACAACAACAACAACAACAACAACAACAACAGCAGCAGCAGCAGCAGCAGCAACAACAACTTTCCTGACATATGATAGTAGACAAGCACGGATACAAGTCACTACCTAATGATTTATTTTACACATCTCACCACCAACAAAACAAAAGACAACTGGAAGAATCAGTGGAAGAAGAAGCAGAGGCGGATCAAGAGCAACGATCCTGGATGAGCTGAGACAGTGGCCTGGGGGAATATCATCACCAGAGTTGATCCAGGACATCAAGGGCCAAGATCTGTGGAAAGACATGAGCACCTACGCCAGCTTGCAGGAAACATGGTGATGTCTACATAACTTTCTACCTAAGTGCTTAGCTATGCTCAGTTTTCGACAGTTTAACCAAATTACAGATACATTTAACACCTAGATATTGCTGACACATACAACACTGAGATATTATAGATACTTACATCACTGAGATATTGCAGACACATACAACACTGAGATATTACAGATACATACAACACTGAGATATTGCAGACACATACAACACTGAGATATTACAGATACATACAACACTGAGACATTGCAGATACATACAACACTGAGATATTACAGACACATACAACACTGAGATATTACAGATACATACAACACTGAGATATTACAGATACATACAACACTGAGACATTGCAGATACATACAACACTGAGATATTACAGACACATACAACACTGAGACATTGCAGATACATACAACACTGAGATATTACAGATACATACAACACTGAGACATCGCAGATACATACAACACTGAGATATTATAAATACTTACAATACTGAGATATTGCAGATACATACAACACTGAGAAATTATAGATACTTACATCACTGAGATATTGCAGACACATACAACACTGAGACATTGCAGATACATACAACACTGAGATATTGCAGATAAACACAACACTGAGATATTACAGATACATACAACACTGAGATATTGCAGATACATACAACACTGAGATATTACAGATACATACAACACTGAGATATTACAGATACATACAACACTGAGACATTTCAGATAAATACAACACTGAGACATTAAAGTTTCATACAACAGTTAGAGATTAGAGATAAATACAACACTTAGATATTACAGGTACACGCAACACTTAGTTTAGTTAATTTAGTTTAGTCGATGGATCAAAATCACGGCACACGGGTGCAACCCATAAGTGCTCCGTTCTCCTCCTAACTCAAGCTTGAGTCTGGAGAAACACAGCTCAGTGCACGAACTCCGTAGCACCGGCGAGGATCCTGAAAAACTGAAATATCTAAATACACAACACTTAGATATTACAGATGCATTTAACACTGAGATATTACAGATACATCCAACACTTAGATATCACAGATAAATTCAATACTTAGATATTACAGAAACATCCAACACTTAGATATTACAGATACATTCAATACTTAGATATTACAGAAACATCTAACATTTAGATACTACAGAAACATCCAACATTTAGATATTACAGAAACATCCAACATTTAGATATTACAGAAACATCTAACATTTAGATATTACAGAAACATCCAACATTTAGGTATTACAGAAACATCCAACATTTAGATACTACATCTACATACTAACACTTAGATTGTTTTAAAGACACAGCAGACATGAACACCAACACCCAAAATGTCATAAAGGTAAAGAGTCACAGATGTATGAACAGTTAACATTATAACGCATGGCTATTGGAAAAGTTAATATCAAAGCATACAGCTATTTGAAAAGTTTACATTAAAAAAAACATATAATGGAACAAGTCAACATAAAAACAGATATAGGAAAGATTAATATAAAAACGCACATATATTGGAAAAGTTAACGTCAGAAAAACACATTCATCATAAAACAGATGTATGCTAGATTAATATCAAAACGCATATATATCAGAACAAACAGGAGATGGAAAAGTAAACATCAAAACAAACGGTAGATGGAAAAGTTAATATCAAAACAAACGGAATATGGAAAAGTTAACGTCAAAACAAACGAAAGATTGAAATTTTAACATCAAAACAAACAGAAAATGGAAAAGTTAACATCAAAACAAACGGAAGATGGAAAAGTTAACATGAAAACGCGCAAATAAGAGTATGATAAAACACAGATATTGAGATATTCATGACTTAAAAACTAAACGCAGCAGGCGTTGTCGTGCAGCAATAATACTGTTTTTGAGAGAAGTCACCGGCGCTTCGAGCGTTTCGTGGGCTTATGATTTTGTTTCCTCCACTAGAATATCACTGTATCGAGCACTAACCACAGTTTCAGCCCGTTCCCGAAAAAGCATTAAAATAAAGCCATTGATATATCAAAAGATGATAATCATGACTTTTCTGCTGGATTACCGCGTCTTGAATGTTTTCTCAAACGGGGAATATTTTCTTCCCCTGATTCAAACAGCTGCTCCAAATTGAACTATCTGCAGATTTCACAAAGTTTCACACCCTTTGACCACAAAGACCAGTAACTCCTCGTTGTTCGTTCACAGCGCAAGTCGATAATAAGGCAGCCATTTTATAATCGCTATTGCGCACCCTTCTGGATCCTCACGACCCTTGTATGGGGTATTACTTAAGAGCCAGTTTATGTCCCGAAATACAACCTTCCTTTGTCAAAATTCTTCCGTGCCAACTTGATAATACAATTATTGTTACTTAATGACTTGCCCTCGTATATACATCCATATCTGTGCTATGCGCGCTATCCTAACCCATATCTTCCTACTTGTTTTTCCCGCTGTCTACAAGGTATGATGATGGCTACTCGGCACAGATAGGCGCGGTTCGAATACCGCTGTTTCTGGGACAACCAAGCAGTGATGGGGAATTCATATTTCGACATCCGTAAGTGCCTGTTTTCCTTGTGACGTCATCAGCTTGGCCATGATTACAGTCATGCATCCAAACATTTCAGCGTTCGGTGTATATTCGTACATGCCCGCTCGTTCCTTTTTGGTTTTAAATCTTTTAACTAAGTGTTGGCCTAATGCAGAATTTTATCCTTGCATTTTGAAGTTCCGTTATACAAGAAGATTAAGGGTTAATTATTTCCGAATTGCACCAGCTCTGCACAGCTGCAGGCGATTTGACTTGATTTGGTTTTCATACTGTGGTATGAGTGCCGGTCGTTCAGAAAGAATATCAAACTACTGAACTTAAATTTGCCAAGAAATCATAACAGCCTAAAAATGCCGGGGATGAAGAAGATAATAAATGGCATTACGAAACAGAATATTCAGTTGACTTTATCCCATCTTGTGAGAATGAGAATATAGGCCCCAGATATTTTAATAGTTAATATAATAATCATCATCGCCATTAGCATCATCATCATCGTCGTCGTCATCATCATTATCATCATTATCGTCAGCCTAGTCATCACTATCATTATCATCACTTTCACCATAATTATTATCAAGACCACTATTACAATGAACAACATAGCCACCAACAAGCACAACTATTACTACCACCAACATCATCAACATCACTTCCGTCAAAACCATTACCATTATCATCACCACTACCACAACAAACATTATAATTATCATCATCTTTATAGTCGCCTCCGTCTAAAAAATAATTGCATGACGCTGCAATCAACCACAAGCATTTATTGGCTGTTTGTGATAAACCTGGCAATTTTACATTACTTTGTCATTGCTTTCTCAATGTTCGTCGTTCAAACCAACGAAATCGACGCTAAGCGATTAGTTCCAAAATCCCGCATTCCTGGTTTTGAATCGTAGACATGATTTGTGAGGGAATTATGGAATTGCATTCACTAACCCGTAAAGCACAAACGCCTACCGTTACCTGTTACTCGCTAATAATAAATAGTTACAGAACTACATTACATAGAACACGGATTATTAACCCAGCGGTGACGACTCCATCTAAAAAGATAAGAGGATTGCTTCTAACTCCGAAAAGCCCCGGAATAACTTAAATTGGACACCAGAGGGTTTCCGCGTGAAAGAATGACCTGACCCGGTGTTCGTGACGCCCTGTTACCTAATATCTCAACATCAGAATCGAACATGGCAGTGCTATACAGTGGGATGAATCATGACCCGATAAACTGCATGTTCAGTAAAATGTCGACAGACTGGTCGCTGAACTAACTGGGCTGCTAGTTTTCTAGTGACTGCCGCTTCCATCGACGATGAACTGTATTTTTCGTGGCGTACTTTCGTGTTGTAAGATAAGACAGAATATATGGTAATTTCAAGAGACGGAATGGCTAAAAACTCTGGCCACATACAAATAGATAATATGACCATTAAAAGAACGGAAACATACAAATACCTGGGTACAATCTTCAACTGCTCCAACATCATAAGGGAAGAAATACAAACTAGAATCAACTCTGGAAATAAGATATACTATGCACTACAACAGCTACTAAAATCAAAGGCGCTATCTCGTAACACCAAAATCACAATATACAAAACACTGATCAGACCAGTTGTGCTGTATGGCTCTGAAACCTGGAGTACAACGAAAGGAGACGAAGCCTTGTTACAAACCTTTGAGAACAAAATTTTAAGACGCATCTTTGGACCCATTAGGGATACACAAAGTGGAGAGTGGAAAAGAAGAAGTAACATTTATGATCTGTTTAAGTCCCCGCTAATCACTGGTATCATGAAGGCTAATAGACTACAATGGCTGGGGCATATAGAAAGAATGGAAGATAATAGGGAAACAAAACTCGCTTACAATCAGGAAATAAATGACCGTAGACCCCGAGGTAGACCAAGAAGACGGTGGAGAGATAATACATGTACAGACCTACAAGCACTTGGAATCGACTGGCAAGAGAAGGTCCACCAGAGAGACGAATGGAGACGGATTGTATTTGCAGCAAAGAACCTCAATGGCTCGGAAAGCTGAAGAAGAAGAAGAAGTACTTTCGTGTTGGCATTCTAGCAGCGGCACTATGCATAGTATACCTGTGCGGGCTGTTGGTTTGTCGAGACTCCTGTCTGTTCCACTTTTCACATGGGCAGCCTAGAGCATTTTGAGTGGTATTCACTGGCACAGGAACAGAGTATAATGGGGTGGGGGAGGGGCTTTACCATCTTTACCATGACGTTGGAACACCGACTAATTAACTAACATGACCCGGTTACATTAAAGTATTCCTTTCCATAAATGTGAAGTTATAGTACAAGTGAGAAGGGTGGGGTAAGGGGAGGGATTAGGAAAAGAGTTAGTTATAGTTAGTTGTATATCCTTTGCATATCCGTCGCCCTGCTACTGAGTCAGTGCGTGGGCGACACTGTGAGCTGCGAAATTCGCGTGGAATGCTTTTGCATCTGTCCTGTACAGTGACCTGCATGTTCGGAACAATGGCTACCGGCTGTTGCTGAATAGACTAATGTGCCTTTTCGTTTCACGAGTGCATTTTTCAGGAGACTCCCGGGAGTCGGCGCTGAAGCTGCGGAGTTCGTGCTTTATGCGACACTTTCGGCGGGTCGCCTTGCGGTAAAAGACCGAGCCATGTGAGACAACCCGGGTCAATGAGGTCTTTCTGGTTACTGCAGAGTCCATCGACGATGAACTGTGGATTTCGTGGATTAATTTTGAGTTTGCATTCTGGCAGCATTATGCACAGTGTACCTGTGCGGGCTGTTCGATTGCCGAGACTCCTGCCTATTCCACTTTCCACATTGGACAGTGGGGAGCATTTTGTGTGATATTCACTGGCACAGGAACGGAGCATAATGGGGACGACCCGTTGCCGTGAAGTTGGAACCCCGACTAACTAACTAACTACAGGAAATCGTAGTCAACCCCAGAATTGTTTTTCATTGTTTGTGATTTCCTGGAAAGTTTACATTCAGTAGTTTGCCATTGCTTTCTGAACGATCGGCACTCATACTATTGCATGAAAATATCAACGCGAGACTGTCTATAGCAAAATTGCCCGCAGCTGTGTTTCGAACGCGGTATGTGGGATTACGAATTGCGAATCCCTTCGCCACAGAAGCTCTGCGAAAGTTCCCCATGTGGATAGTACTTCGACACAGGATATAGAGAACAATCTCTATACCAGTGTCACTCCCATAGATGCAAGATTAACCATCCAATCAACCAACCAACTAACTAACAGTAGTGTAACGCGGGCCATATCCGGTGGATGTTTATGGCACACATTCCTTACATATTATTACTAATTATTGATTTTGCGCCATAAAGGTGGATAATTTATGGAGGACTGTTATTGATTTTTAGCTCTTATCAATTTTTTTTTTCTGGCTGGACGTTGGCATTGATAGGTGAAGTTAGCGTGACGGGCTGGGGGTAAAGAGGGCATGGCGGACTGGGGGGAGTGGTGGTTTAGTAACCACTCAGGGTGTAAGGGAGGATACGTCTAGTTATGTGGGTGTTGGGGTGTCTTGATAGTCTAATGACCACGTGGTATGTATAATATAAAAGTACAACATAAAACATTGAGATAACGAACGAACGATCAAAAAAGATATACACATATTTTAACAAAGGGAAAACATATACAGATAAACATTAAATAAGGAGAGGTCTAGTGGTGACGTTATCGGTTTGGACATGTCGTTTTAAAGGTATGACAATAATGTGCGATATTGTTGGTAGGTATATATTTCCGCCCCGTGGGTCTTAAAGCCCATATTGTTTTCAGGACTATGAGTACAACTGACCAAAACTGATTGTCAAAAGAGTCGGGTATGTTTAGTGTCATAAGTGTTGTAGAAACATCATCACGTGTAAGTATTTGAAAAGTGGCCGATTGTTGCTTTAAAGGGGCGGGTATGTTTAGTGTCAGAAGAAACATTGTAATCTTTTTCTTCTTCTTCTTCTTCTTCTTCTTCTTCTTCTTCTTCTTCTTCTTCTTCTTCTTCTTCTTCTTCTTCTTCTTCTTCTTCTTCTTCTTCTTCTTCTTCTTCTTCTTCTTCTTCTTCTTCTTCTTCTTCTTCTTCTTCTTCTTCTTCTTCTTCTTCTTCTTCTTCTTCTTCTTCTTCTTCTTCTTCTTCTTCTTCTTCTTCTTCTTCTTCTTCTTCTTCTTCTTCTTCTTCTTCTTCTTCTTCTTCTTCTTCTTCTTCTTCTTCTTCTTCTTCTTCTTCTTCTTCTTCTTCTTCTTCTTCTTCTTCTTCTTCTTCTTCTTCTTCTTCTTCTTCTTCTTCTTCTTCTTCTTCTTCTTCTTCTTCTTCTTCTTCTTCTTCTTCTTCTTCTTTCGTTCGCCTGAAATATGTTTATAACTGCAATTTTTTCTCTTGTATACATTGTAATCAATAGATTCTGCTGGTATCCAGGCGTTGAAGTAGTGGTGGTTGTAGCTGGGTGGTGTCTGGTAGTGTTAGTGTTTGTCAAAAATCTATCCTCTCTGAGTTTCCTAAGGTGTGGTAGGTATGATTAACAAAACAGCATCATCATTATACTGACCGCAATGTGTGAAAGAAGCGAGTCGTTGGTTTTCTGTTTCCTTGCTTAAGTGTGTATAGTAAATATGTTTCTTTAATGATGTATCTGCACAATTGGTAATGGCTAGTGGTGTTGGAAGTGAGTGGTGATGACTGTACAAAATAAGTCCTTATAGGGTTCATGTCTGTAAGATAGATTAGATAGATATATATATATTGCTAGATCTTACTGACATAAACCCTACGAGGAGGTATTTTGTACCATCATCACCCCTCACTGGACACAGTATTAAGGTGCGATGTCTTTGTGTGTTTTTTATTTGACCTATGCTGGTTATAATATAAAATAACGATACCTATGGTGCTATTTCAATGGTTTGATACGAATTCTGTCCGTATTCAATAGTTGTAGGTACTTCTATATGATAGACCTGGCTAATGAAGACACCTTTTTAGGGGTGTCTATTTGGTCATGCATCAAAATACACTTGTTCCTGCAGCGTGGCGCTGTCGTCATTTGGAGATGACAGTGTTGAATCCCGGTCAGTAACTAGATTTCAAATTTTATGTTGTAAAATTTGCCAAGACATAACAAACATCCAAAAATGATGTGGTTGACTGCGACGTCCTGTAAACGATGTGCTGCTACTGTATAGCACACGGGTCTTGCTTGTAAATTACTTAGAGTGAAGTAAATGTGCTTTTATGCAAGAACATAGAACCACCATCAAAGTTGATTTCGACAGTATGTCAAACTTTTCCAGTAATCACATGTTTGTTTATGTATGAAACCATCATATGTTTGTGTATGTATGAAACCACCACATGTTTGTGTAGTTATAAAATCATCATATGGTTGTGTTTGTATGAAACCATCACATGCAGGTGTGAATAAAATCGTCACATGTTTGTGTATGAATGAAAAAAATCATATGTTTGTGTGTGAATGACATCATCACATGTTTGTATGGGAATGTAATCATCAGATTTTGTGTGTGAATGACATCATCATATGCTTGTGTGTGAATGTACTCATCATATGTTTGTGTGTGAATGTAATCATCACATGTTTGTGTGTGAATGTAATCATCACATGTCTGTCTGTACATAATCACACGTTTGTATGTGAATGTAATCATCACATATTTGTGATAATAAAATTGTCACATGTTTGTGCGTAAATGTAATAATCACACGCTTTTATGTAAATGGCATCACCATAATATTCTAATCCAGACCCTGCCCGATGGAGAAACCCATGAGGATACTACCAGCAGATCCTGTGCCATGGTGGCCAGCTACCACTGTGTGAGCCATCTTTCATAGCTTGGTTTTGTTTAATTATTCATCGTTCAGCTATCTATAACTGTCTCTCTTACATTATTAATCTATTTGATACACTTTTGTCCAGTGCAATTTCTTTGTCTTTTTATTTTGAAAGTTATTGAGTTGATTTGCGTGAGAACCGACGCCACTGCACTCAGGACATTCCCTTACGCGCTCTGTTCTCTCGTTCAACAGCCCGAGAAGAGTCATACTACTAATTGTTCCCACCGCTATTTGATTGAAAGTTCTCCTGGTCTTCCCTCTCAGTTTTAAGATGTTTC